>LPNX010587722.1:330460-371806 GCA_001517045.1 Pseudotsuga menziesii
GAAGCTTCTTTTGTGGATGTACCTGTCATAATTTTTGGCGAACTGGCTTAGCACTAGGGTGGGTTTAATGTTGTGAACAACAATAGAGGGATCAATCCCTGGAATTTATTTGTATGAACAAGTGAAGACATCTCGAAATTATTTAAATAAGGTCATATATAGATGAACCTCGGAAAGCGAAGATTTTTGGCCTATTTGAATATGCTCTAAAATACCTGGATTCACTGATATATCTATGGGCATAGTTTTGACAATATAGCATAGATTTCATTGAGACTCGACATCACGGGTGAGGATCGGAGACTAAGGTTCCATAACTATATCAGATGAAACTACAAATGTGAAGTGCTCTTCTACCACATGGAAAGGGGGAAGGAAAGAAGATCAGTGATGATAGTCCTTCCAAGGAATCACCTCTAGTGACATAAATTATGTAATGGATTTGCCCATAGGAAGTGTATATGACAGATAATCTAGATGTGGGGTGGGATTTCTAGCCAATATGGCCAGGGATAAAAATATGAGGCCACCAACAAATGGTTGTGGGTGGTAGGGTCATTGGAGGATTGTATTGCAATGTAGACTTATTCAAAAGCGGTAACTAATTTTGGTTTGACAATTGAGTTGCGTTTGTCTAGGATAGAGATAGAAATCATGTTTATGGATGTAGTCTGTGAAGGAGGAGGAGTATTTGACAATGGAAATACTTCCATGAGTGAAGATTCTTTTATAAGATCTACTCCAATATTCTGATATTGTGGGGTAGTCAGAAGTGGGATGATTTTTGCATCGTTTGAAATGGCATTAGGAGTGATGAAATCTAACTGCTTGATAGTAACAATCCTTCCTTGTAATGGGAACTTGATGATCAAAAAAATGGTCAATGCTACAACTTGCATAGAATAAAACCAGTTACGACTTAGGAGTAGGTTGTAATCCAAATGTGCATCAATGAATTCAATGTTGATGGAGACCGATTTTCCCCCCATCTCAATATGGATGGTAGGTAGTAATCCATAGGGTTGAAATCCATGACCATCAAAGGCCTTGAGTGTGGTAGGTGAATGATTAATCTCAGGAGAACCAATGGCTCTCCAAGCAGATAGAGACATGACCAAAGTAGAGGCTCCCTCATCCAAAACAATACAATGGATATTTTTTTCGACAATTTTTGTTGTTAGCTAGAAAGCTAACTGATGTGAGAGACATGTCTTAAAGTCATCCAGTTTGAAAGTGATGATGTTATAGTTCTCACGATCCATAGCTCCAAGTGTCATGAGAAATTTTTTTCGTTGGTTGGGATGAGTTTGGAGTCAAGGACAAGTTGAAGGAACCATACTTATTTAAAAGTGTATAAATGTTGACGAATCTTACCAATTCTTAAAACACCAACCGTAAAATGTTTGGCGATATTTTTCAAAAATTATTTTTATTTCTGAGCATTTTATATCGTTTATATAATAAATTGGATATTTTTAGGGTGAAAAAAGTTTACCCCATCAAAATCGGGTGAAAGAGGGCTTCAAAAATTGTAAAATGGTGAATCTTTTTTTGGAGAAAACCCCCTAAAAATATCCCATGGGATAAATTTTGCTCCTAAAATTATCCCTGTTTGGAGTACTTCCAGAACCAACATAGCACATGGTGTCTGGGACAAATCGTCTACAATGTTATAGTATTGGGAAGCATGTGCATTAGGATTAATAATGGACTTACGAAGCGTAATATTGGGTGGGTGGAAAACTACTTCAGTTATAGGTTTTTCAATATGAAGACCATTACTAGGAGGAGGTGTGGAAGTTCAGGGTTTCTCATATGGAACTTCATCAGGTTTCTTCTTTGGAGGAGAGCGATAACTATGTGCTCTTGTATTTAGGTTAATCATTTTACTAGACATCATTTTAACTTCATCAATCGATGAAGAAGGCCCATGCAAAGATTGATGATGAATCAATTGTTTTTGGGTGGGGAAAGGGTCTTTTAGAACCACTGGAGTGGGTAAATATTTCAAAAACTTATTAAATTCCTCATGACGAGGACATTATTTGGTGAAATGATCACCTCCATAGATTAAGTGGGAATATTTTACCTTTCTCTTACCTTTTGAACCTACATCAGGATTTTGTGGTTTATTCCCTTCCTATTGATTATTAGGTTTTTTTTATTTATTATTTCCTTTCTTTTTTTCTCCCGAATATTCAGCAAACTGGACCACATTTACCTCGACGGAAGAAACAGGAGAAGGTGCAATTTTGTATGGTGGTGCGGGTTGAATTAGTAGTGTGGAAGATTGAGTTTTCTTTTTGGTATATTTTGTCATTGTTTGTGCTTGAACTGAACCAAGGATGTAATCTAGCAAGTGGTTCAGTTGCGAGTCTTGATGGATCATCTGTGGGGAGAGGAGCATGTGTAATTAATTCATAGAGAGTACTTGACTAGGAGTAAACCAAGTCTAAGTACTGAGCACATCTAATAGCTTGCTCCTTTGTAATAGCGCCTCCCATGGAAACATCTCTAGAAATGGGTGGGAATAAAGACTTTGTGAACCAATCAGCGAGTAACTAGTCAGGAATAGGGGCCTTGATTAACCTTCATCTTCATCTCCATTCATGAATGTGATCAGAGATATGTGTTGATGTGTTTTATCAAAGTGAGGTCAACATGTCTGTACTTGTCTCATATCATATTGGTAATTGAAATTGAGTTAAGAATTCCATTGCTAAGGCATCGGAATCCTAGAAAGAGTGTTTTGGTATCTCTATATACCATTTTGTGGTAATTCCTGTCAGAGATCTCTGAAATATCCGTAGGAGGATTCAACCATCCATCACATAATTGGATGAACACCATAGATGAAAAGCCATCACATGGTTTTTTGGATCCTCCCTAAGTTTACCATCAAAATTTGGTATATCCAAAGGTAATTTGACCGGAATGGTTGGCCAGGAGGGGTCATGATGAATTGGATCGTTTATCAGTTTGGATAGATCTGGTAGATCTAATGTAGCCAAAAATGGCAATTGCTGATTGGGTTGAGGACACTGGTAATGCCGGTATGGAATTTGCAGACCAGTAGGTCCATAGGCAAATTTATAAATGGGCGTGGATGACACCCCCGAGACTGGTTGATTAGGTTTTTGCTTACTAGAACGTACACCAGGTGGTGGGCTACCAAAGGGAGGCAGGACTCCAATGGGTGGTCCTCCAGGTGGTGGTGGTCCTTCAGGAAGTGGTGGTGGTGGTCCTACAGGCGAAGGTCCTCTTGGTGGAGGGCCTCCATAAGGTGGTCCTATGTAAGGGGATCCTCTAGGATGTGGGACTCCATATGGTGTTCCTCCAGGTGGGGGTACTCCAGATGGTGACTCTCCAGGTGGTGGGCCTCTAGATAGTCCACCAATTCCTCCAGATCCTCTAGGTCCTCCATGTTCTCAAGGTCTGCTTGGGGGCCCTCTAGGAGGTGGGCCTCCTAGTTGACCACCATACCCCCCAGCAGTATTTACAGAAGCTCCTCCATAAGACGAAACATTAGACCAATTCAATTGTCCCTAAGGTACAAAAAAATTTCTAGGGTAAGGAACTCCAGGATAAACTGTCATCGAGAATGGTGGTTGATAAGCTTGATTAACCATGGGTGGTTGAGTTTTGAGATAAGTATATCCCCAAGAAAGTGGAGTAATGGCAGGTTGGACCCATGAGGGTTCTCCCTAGCTGGTGGGAGGTAAAACCATAGTAGTACTAGGAGGAGGAATATTTGTTGTTGGTGGTCCCATTGGTAAGCTTTTCCCCATGCTAGAAATGGGTCCTCTGGTAGATGACTAAAATTGCACTAGGGAGTGCCCCCCAGGTACAAAAACTATAGGAGGATTTGAAATAGATGGGGACTCTTGACTAGGAGAGGGGGTTTGGAAAATATTTTGACTAGGAGGTGGAGTGTGAAACATGTTCTAGGTAACCAAGTTTTGGGTCGATGATTATGGAAGAAGAGCTACTTGAGGTGGTGACAGGGCATGATACCCATCTGGTATTGTTCTTCAAAGACTAAGAAGAGGAGAAATTCTTCTCCTCCTTAGTTTCTCATATTTCTTTAATTCTTCTATGCGTTGATGCAAATGTTCGATAATGTCTCACAGAAATTATTCATTTGACGGATCATTCTCTAAGAGTCTCCTTAAATGAGAGAGTATAGATGGCTCTGGTTCAGTTGTAGTATTTTTGTACTAAAAAATTGTATATCCTAGATATGTTCTCCAAAAAGGAGCATTTGGGCCATATTCTTCTTCTATAGTTTCATCTGGTGGATGATTAACAGTCCACTTGGATGTGTCGGGTTGACCTTCCATTGGGAACTGAAAGGTTGTGTTAGCTATAGGAGGTAGTTGGACGAAAGGGTTAGTGTAAACAAAGAAATATTATCTAGTTTCAGTAGCTGAAGTAGTTTCTATATGAGAATCAACAGAATCTGGTCGTTCCATGGTTTCACCTTCATGTCCTTCCACAGTAGGAGGAGAGTCATGTGGTAACCCTGCAGTCTGCGATATCGCCTCACAAATTGCTTAGAGAGGGTGATGGCTAAAGTTTTATACCCTAGGTAAAAAAGAAAAATACACACACAAACTGACCTACGCAAGCTAAAGGCCGCAAGCATACTTAAATGATAGGATGGGATGAACATAATCGGTCTCTCACTAGGATTGTGAAGTTGTCACAACTTGCGATATAGCATAGGGTCCAATATTAAAATGCAGTGAGGAGGATCAACCGTCCCTCACCTAAATACCCAACTACCTAGATGGCACGTGCGTAGTAGCTCCCCAACTACTTTTCTCGATGTATTTCTCAAAGAAAATGGCCAAAGGTATTTTCTCATATGGTATAGGAATCCTAGTAGGGTCTCCCGATATATGCAAGGTACATGGGAGCTCAAATATATGTTAGTGTTGTTTGATGCACAATTATTCAAAAGGGGCCCTCCTATATACAATCAATTACGTGAAGTAAATTTTCATATTGTTAGATTTTTATCATTTAAGCTAGCATTAACTTAGGATCTTAACTGAGAGAATAACAAGAACAACAGTCAAACACATAACACAATGAACACAAATATTTCCTCAGGGAAACCATAAAGGATAAAACCCCACAATGTCCTCAAAGATAGAATCAACACCAATAGAAAAGCCCCAGAAATAGTAAGATGATATCCCGACAGCAGTAGCCTCTTTCTCTCTATCCCCAACAACTTATTCTTCCTCAGCTATGTGCTATAATTGAGTGTGAGTGAGTGTGTGATAAATAGAGAGGCTCACTCTCTATTTATACTAATTCCCAACTTGACAATGACTCACTAGGTCTGACTTCTCTAGGAGAGTCTAATAACCCTAGTGCCTCGGAACTGCAGGGACTTTAACCCTTTAAAATAGGAGGGTTACCCACAATGACTTGACATGACTTATTTACATTATAGAACCTCCTGATAGGAACATCGGGGCATGACATGACTCAAATACATTATATATGCATCCCGTAATAAACATCTAGGTACAAGACATAAGATATACAAGTAAATACATTCTGAAGTTACAAATACATCAACACTCCCTCTTAACTAGGAAGGTATTCTTTCGACACAATTTTCAGCACTGCTCTTCTTCTCTATATCGACCGGATCATCTTGTCATATTCATCTTCAAGTTTTCTTCATCTTCAAGTCTTCTTCATCTTCAATTCATCATCATCTTTCAAGTCTTCTTCATCTTCAAGTAATCTTTGTCTTCAAGTCCTCTTCTATGTCATCTTATTCTTCAAGTCTTCTTCATCACAACTGTTGGATCATCATCAATGTATCATCATCAAATCTGGATCATCACTTGATCTGGATCATCATCACATCTGGATGATCACTTAATCTGGATCATCAGCAAGTATGGATCATCATCATCAGTGCTATCTCAGAATGATGCTATCTATCGATTCTTCTCGTCATAGGAATTTCTACAGAGCCAGCCCTTTTTCATGTTGATTGTAGGCCTACCCTTCATTTAGGTCTTCAGCACTTATATTTGACCCTAATTCAGAATGTTCCACCCATATCTTACATCTTCCCTCATCTTGTCAGAAGGGCATGCCCAGCACTCATATCTGACCTCATCTTGTCAAAAAGGCCCAACACTCACATCTTACCATGTGTAAACACATTGCGCCAGAATGGCTCAACACTTATATTCGACCATGTGCAAACACACCACATTGGAAGGGCTCTACACTTACATCCAACCATGTTTGAAAACACCACATCAGAAAGGATTTGCACTTACATCCAACCATGTTCGAAAACACCGCATCGGAAGGGCTCTGCACTTACATCCGACCATGTTCAAAAACACCACATCATAAGGGATTTGCACTTACATTCAAGCATGTGCAAACACACCACATCGAAAGGGATCTCAGTCCCAAATTGAGGATTCTTGGTAACTGACCAGGTGCCTCCATTCTCCTAGAGAATGGCATCAGCCCTTATATCTGATCAAGTGGGAACACATCCCTCAATCACATCAAAATGGCCATGCACTCATATCTGATCATGTAAGACTACATCCCATAGTCATATCAGAATGGCCCTCAGTCCCAGACTGATTATTCTTGGTAACTAACCAGACGCCTCCATTCTAAGATTGGCATTCAGCACTTATATCTGATCATGTAGGAACCAATCCTACAGCCACATCAAAATGGCTCAACTCTCACATCTGACATGGAAGGAACCAAATCCTCTCTCCATGACAAAATGGCTCAGCCCTTACATATGACCATGGAAGGAGCCTAATCCTCTCACCATGTCAGAATGGCTCTAGGTCTCATCATTTCCCTTTGGAGGGAACCTCAATCTTGAGAACACCAAGCTTCTCCCTGAAGTACTCAAACTTCACTCTGGCCAATGGCTTCATCAACACATCAGCTATCTATTCGTCTGTTGTAACATACTAGAGCTTCACTACTCCTCTATTCCCCATATCCCTGATATAGTGATACTTGATCTCGATATGGTTTGACTTGTCATGGAACACCGAGTTCTTCAACAACTTCACACAAATCTGGTTGTCGCAATATATACAAGTAGCATCCAACTGGATATCAAGTAAATCAAACAGTAGCTTTCCCAGCCACACATCCTTGCAACTAGATGAACAAGCTATGACATATTCTGCTTCAGCTATACTCAATGCCACACAGGACTACTTCCTTCTAAACCAAGAGATCATACCTAATCCCATACTGAAGCAGCATCCTGAAGTGCTCTTCCTATCGATGGCACTGCCTGCCTAATATGAATCAACATAACCCTCCAAGTTAATCTTCTGATTTTCCTCGTACTTGAGCCCATAATCAACTATACCCTTTAGGTACCTCAGAATATGCTTTGCAGCAATCAAGTTAACATGTCTCGGATCTATAAGGAACTGGCTCAAGGTGTTCACAGCAAAACAAATATCTGGTCTCGTGTTTGTCAGATACATCAAGGATCCAATCATCTAACGATACATCATGGCATCAACTGATTAAGATGAAGCATCACTCAATAGATTTAGGTTCAATGCCATAGGTGTGGTTATGGCCTTGCAGTCCATCATCCCAAATATCTTCATAATCTCTATTGCATACTTCCCTTGTCCAAGGAATATTCCATCTGCATTCTGCCACACCTCCATGCATAGGAAATAGTGCATAATACCCAAGTCTTTCATTTCAAACTCGGCAGCAAGTTTCCTCTTTCTATCAACAATCAACCCATCCATACCTATTACAAAAAGATCATTCACATATAGTAGGAGTATCACTAGGTTGCCATCTTCAACCTTGTAGTAAAGGTTGGAATCTGCTCTACTCTTAGTAAATCCCAAGATGGATAGAAAGCCATCAATTCTGTTGTACCATGTCCTAGGTACCTGTTTCAAACTGTACAGGGCTTTATTCAATATACACACATGAGACTCCATGTCATGTGTCTCAAAACCGACTGGCTACTCCACATACACTTCCTATTCCACTACACCATTCAAGAAAGTAGTCTTGACATCCATCTGGTGTATCTTCCATTTCATCACTGTATCTAAAGCAAGTACTGATCTAATGGAAGTGTGTCTGGCTACAGGTGCAAAAGTTTCTTCATAATCTATTCCTTCTTTCTGGGAGAAGCCACGAATCTTGCTTTATATTTCTCTATGCTGCCATCTATAGCATGCTTGATCTTGTAGATCCATTTGGAAGTTACAATGGACTTCGCTTCTGGTCTTGGAACAACATCCCAGACATCATTCTTCATGATCGATTGATACTCTTCGATCATAGCCTCCTTCCATTCTTTCCTTTCTACCACTTCTTCATAGTTGGAAGGTTCTTTATCAATAATTTCACATAGCAAGGCTACATAAATGGAGCATGACCTAGTTCTCTTTATTCCTCTGTGTGTTTCTTCTGATGCTCCATATCTTTCCACACCTTGGATAATTTCACATACCCAGGAAGGTTTCCTCTTGTGAGGTTCTTGAGGCTTTTGAGGTTCACATACCCAAGAAGGTGGATCCATAGGTTCTTTAGGTTCTTCTAATTCTTGATCTTCTTCTTGAATTTCTTCGTTCATGGTTGTATCATGAATTCTAGGTGCTTCTGTTTCTTCAGGTTCTTCAACCGGTCTCTTCCTAGATTTGATGTAGGTTGAATCTTTGTCAAATGTTACATCTCTGCTGATGTCGATCTTCTTGAACCATGTGAAGTATATTCGGTAAGCCTTCGAGCTTTCAAAGTATCCCACAAATATACCCTTCTTTCTTGAATGATCTAACTTCGTCTTGTTTTCTTTCTAAATGTGTATGTATACAGGATAGCCGAATATTCTGAGATGGCTGACTTCTGGTTTCTTTCTGAAGAAGACTTCTTCAGGTGTCTTGTTCTTGAGTACTCTGTGTGGAGTATGGTTCTATACATACACCATTGTTCTGGAAGCTTCTTCCCATAGATGCATGGGAAGATCTTGATCATGAAGCATGTCCCTTGTTGCTTCCATGATCATTCTATTCTTTATTTCTGCAATCCCATTCTAGTGTGGATTATATGGAGTGGATAACTCCCTCTTAATCCCTGAGTCTTTGCATAGCTATTTGAATTCATTTGATGTGAATTCTCCTCCATTATCTAATCAAAAGGTCTTGATCTTCTTTTCTGTGTGATTCTCGATCAAGGCTTTCAATTCCTTGAACTTGCTGAATACTTCATCTTTGTTCTTCATAAAGTATATCCATGCATTTCTAGAAAAATCATCAAAAAAGGAAACATAGTATACATACCTGCTTAGTGAACTGGATGATTGGACCACATACATCAGAGTGGATGATTTCCAAGATTCCTTTTTCCTTTCTCTCACTACTTGGAAATGTCTTCTTTGTGTTCTTCCCTTTTGCACATCCTTTGCATACACTTTCATGTTTTGTCTGCATTTCTGGGAGACCTTCAACAACTTTTCTTGCAAGTGGTAGTGCTCTTTAATGGACATGTGCAATCCTTCTATGCCAAATCTCATTTGGTTCTACCAAGTCATGAACCAAATCTTATTCTGGTTGGCCCTTCAATTTGTATAGTCCTCCTTCTTATTCCCCAATCATTACTGCATCATCGAAAGGGTTTCCTTTTGGCCACATGAAGAATTGGCCATCTACAAATGCAACCATCATTCCTTTTGCATCCAATGCAGATATGGAGAGGAGGTTCTTCTTTAGTATAGGTACAAACAATAAATCTTTCATCTTGATAGACTTTCCAGAGTCTAGCTTGTATGAGGATTCACCACTACCTTTTAGTGGATACTGGTAGTCATCTCTAAGTTTCACCTTGTGAGGTGATTCATGTTCAGATAGTTTCACAAAGGATTCCTTGAATCCTATCATATGTTTGGAAGCAACACAATCATTGCTGCCATGTGTGATAGTTCCCATGAGAGCAGAAATCAGAACATATTCTTCATCACTTGAAGAATCATCACTATCTTGTCTGTTTCTCTTTATGGAAGGTTCATCATCCTTTGCAACATGAGCATGGTATATTTTCTTGTTTACCTTCTTCTTGTGAGATATACATTTGTTTCTAGGACAATATCTAGCAAATGTACTTAGACCTATCTCTAGGATTTCTAAAGTTATTCCTTTGGTGAGAATTCTTACCTCTGTGGTGGCTAGATCTGGTTTTCTTGGATTTTCCTATGAGATCTTGATCTTCACTTCCCATATTTTCTTCTCGAGATGCTATCTGAGCTTCTTCTTGAGAGCATTCTTCCCATAGTCTACTGAACTTGACTAACTTCTTTCTGGCATAGATCCCTTGAATGAAAGAGTCCCATGTCCTAGGGAGACCATTCAAGGTGGTCATTACAATATCTACATTCTCCACTTCTTCATCTACTGCTTCAAGTTGTTCTTTGATCTCGAAGACCCTTGTGAAGTATGACTGTATGGTCTCCACATTCTAGATCTTCACATTCTTCACTTGGTTCCTTAAGGTCATCTTCCAGTTTATGTTCTTTCCTTCAAAAAGTTTGGTTAGGGCATCAAACACAACTTTAGGTGTCTTTAGGGAGGACACCTATGGTATGAGGTGATCCTTGATTGAATCAGCAATAATCCTCTTAGCCATAACCAACTTCTTCTTGTGTAAGTCCTTAGCCTCATCTCCCTCTGGAACTAGAATATCCTCATTGATGTAGGAGTCCAACTCATTTTCTTCCAGGACCAGGGAGATCCTATACTTCCAGGCTTGGAAGTTATAAGCTCCCTCAAGCTTTTCATCAAGCTTGGTATGATGAGACATCTTAACTGAGAACCTCAAATGGAAATACAAAATATTTAGATCTTACCAGGTTAAGATGTGGTATCTGGATTTGGAGCTGAATTTCTATAGTGTTGGTTCAGGAGCAGATTAGGGTTTGACTTTCCCATAGTTCTATCCAACCAAAATATTTGATCTTGATCTCTAAAGTTCAATTTTGAGGAGGATATCAATCTAGGCCTGGGCTCACTCAAAAATTCCACTTATGTGAAAATCGCTAATTTCTGGTAGCAGTGTTGGGTTAAAAACTGAAAATGCTCAGAATGATATTTTTCTTTGATAGAAAGATGCACCCTAGAGAGAATGGTCAACCCATCCTTCTTTTGCTGAAAATATATGGAGAGAGATCCAAAAAGTAGGAAGACCTATTTTATCAGGTTAGCTCTGATACCATGTTATATTTTTATCATTTAAGCTAGCATTAACTTAGGATCTTAACTGAGAGAATAACAAGCATAAAAATCAAACACATAAGACAATGAACACAAATATTTTCCTTGGGGAAACAATAAAGGAGAAAACCCCACAACTTCCTCAGAGATAGAATTAGCTAAGCCCCAAAAACAGTAAGATGACATCCTTATAGTAATGGCCTCTTTCTCTCTAGCCCCAACAACTTCTTCTTCCTCAGCTATGTGCTACAATTGAGTGTGAGTGCATGTGTGATAAATAAAGAGGATCACTCTCTATTTATACTAATTCCTGACTTGACAATGACTCACTAGGGCTGAATTCTCTAGGAGAGTCTAATAACCCTAGTGCCCCAGAACTGTGGGGAATTTAACCCTTGAACAATAGGAGGGTTACCCATAATGACTTGACATGACTTATTTACATTATATAACCTCCCGATAGGAACATTGGGGCACGACATGACTCAAATACATTATAGACACTTCTCGGAATAAACATCGAGGTACAAGACATAAGATATAAAAGTGAATACATTCCAAAGTTACAAATACATCGACCGATATACCTCAAGGGTACGTGAAAGGAATTTCTATACACTGATGGTACGTGGAAGAACCGTGCAGACCCCAGATTGCAGTGCAAGCATGAAACGAAAGATCCTATGTTTAAAGACGTTGGAACACATCTCTACCCTATCACTCAAATTTCTAGAAAATTTTAGCCTAAAGATACCATTTATTTTATCTGAATAATTAGTGAATGTTTGTAAGGTGTTGTCTCCAAAATGCAAAATTATTCTATATGTGATGCATTTCTTTTTCTTTCAATGAAAACTAGGTAGGGTAGGGAATTTTTTTTTTATTTTCTTTAAAAAACACACCAATTGAAATGCGACTTTCAACAATTCAAATGCAAGACCTAACAAGAAAATCTAAAGAGAATTCATTGAACACAAATATTTTTCCAATAAGAATTTTGATTTTCTGAAACAAGAAAATAAGGAAAAGCCTCTAATATTTTCAGAATTAAGTTTTCTTCAAAATGCTAAAAATACCTATATGTCTAAATCACTCATGCAATTGAAAAAAACAAACCTTTCCTAAGCATAAACAAGACAGAATAACTAATTTATTTTCTTATTTTCAATTGAAGTTCGGAAACATAAAATACATAAAGCAATTTTAAAACAAACTAACTCAATGAGAGGCTATGGATTTCCTTTTCAAGATAAAAATTTTCAGAGATCATAGCACACAAAACTAAAAAAGATCCAAGACTGTCTTTCACACTATTCCTTTAAAAAACTTTTACCAAATGAAGAATGTAAGTGTCTTGAAACTGAGCTCAACAAATGAGAATCAGTTTATCAAAACCAACAGAATAGATCAATAAGAAAAATGAATCAAATCACACTGGAATCCTTCAGAGAGATGAAAAAACATAAAAAATAAAAAACATGAAGTTCAAAGGGCCTACCTCGGTGCACGAAGGCAAGCTGCACCAGATTGTTGTAGTTGGGTCGGTCCTTTTTTTCCACTGCAGTAGGGCTCCATCGGTGCTCTGTGTCAACTAAATAAATGCATTGTCAGCGCTCTTCACCAGAAGGCAGAATGCATTGTGCTAGGGTTGGCGCTCTATCAACCATAGCTAGGTGTGTTGGTAGATCAATAGATGAAAAAATCAAATATCTGCATAAGAAACCAAGAAACTTAGACAAGTTGGATTGTGAGGAGTAAACAAAACTTCTAAACAGAGGAAATAATCGGAACAGTAAGATAGATCGCTTACATTATGAGATAAAATGACTAAAGGAAGAGAATGTGACCTTCATAGGTGATAAAGTTACCAACAATCATAGATCTAACTGGAGCTTCCCTAGATTTGACTAGATTAAGCTATCCCCAGCTGAGTCACCAATTTTGTTATCAAGAATTTTACACCTCTTGCGGACAAGAGTTGTTCCTCTACCTTGAAAAGCACAAGTGTAGAACAAAAGAGAACAGTAGAATATCTTTCCCCTAGATAATCAATTTGACTAACATGAAACCAAAATCATACCTCAGACCTAAGTCCTTTTTTCTTTGTTCTGAAAGTCCTTGCAATGTCCAATGCTTGAAAAATAAATCAAAAGACAAAAACACAAAGTGAGAGCATCATGAAAAATCAACTGCCTATGTAAGTGATCAATGAGTCTAACAATACCTAATCTATAATTAAAACACATTAAATATGGGAAAAGGGAACACTTTTGTATTAATAATGAGAGAGTAAATTTACAACTAAGCCTTGATGTTGATGTCTTTATCCTCTACAACAAATCTACAATCCTCCACACCAATGAAATTTTCTTCACATACAAGCCCACTCTATCTTGCCTTTAACTCAAATCTCAATCCAATGACATAAGGGTAATTTATTTGGCCTCCTCCATTCACTCCATGAAGGCTTCATTTATAGGGAAATTATCATGAGTTTCACTTGAGGACTATATAGGAGGTGATCCCAATAGTTGAGGAAGGTGAATTCCACCTCTCCCAAGAAAGTAGTAACTGCCTACATGGAAGATTTCGCAAGGAAGCTTCTAGAACTTTATTTTTTCACATTTTTGGTTGACTGATGCACTTGGCTTCAGGTGAAAGAGTGTCGACGCTTATTCCTCAACTAGGAGAAATGACACCTGATGCTAAGGGACAAAATGGATTCGTCTCACTTTACTTCTTTGGACAGAGCATCATCATCCTCTCTAGGGATGGAAAAAGGTTTCAAAGGAATCTCAGGTCAAGCTTTCTGAAAGTAAAACAAGCAACTGTGGAATTTTCAGGTGCAACATAAATACTTGGGAGGGAAGGTAACTTAGACTTTTGATATCCAAGGGATCAAGGAAGACTCATTGTAGAATGATCTGAACAAAGCAGACCCAATGGGTGAATTCTATTGAACTATAACATATGGGGGGGCACCTAAAGACATCTTTATGGCACGATCTCTTGGATTTTTAGTGATCCCAAGAAAGTAAATGCTCAATGGTACTTTCAATTTTAGAGATCCTAAAAACATGAAGAAGACTCCAGTGGGGTCTCTTTTTTGTTTGCTAGTATCCTGTGTCTAAAAAAGGATAAAAGTGTACAGAGGAAAGCTCTCCCACCCTTTTTAGGGGTTTGGAGACTTATTTACCATTGGTAGTCCAATCAGGTCAGAAAAGGTTAAACTTATATTGACTGGATGATCATTCAAATACTTTTACGAGCATGAACAAAACCAAGTTTGCTCGGAAATGTTTTCTTGATGAGAAGGTTGGAGAAGATATTAAAGACAACCCATGATGAGATTTTTTGTAAAGTTCGGTACTAATGCCAGAGAAAGCATAAAAGGATGCAAAGGGAAATGTTCCTGGCTTGAGAGTGCCAAGGTGGTCCTTTTTTTATAGTAGTCTACATAGTACACAAAAGGAGATAAATGAGACTATGTAGATTCCCTTTCCAATACTTTAATGAGCGATAAAGGAAGCAAGTGCGCTCGGTGATCTTTTCATTCATTAGGAGTCAAAAAAGAGATTAATAGAAACTTTGTAATGGTCAACCAGGAGAGGGGTTTCCCCCTTGTGGGACGATGCATGATGGTCAAAGGTGTTCAACTATGCAGTATTGATGGAGAGGGTGGCTCATGGAAATGCCAAGACATATAGAGGAATACCCACGTGGAGGCAAGCAAATCAGGGTGACTTCTGGGAAATGGTCCAGAAAATCATGGGTTGAACATGAGACAAGGGTCTCACCAAAAGATAGAGGACCAAAAACTAAAACCAATGGTGTGAATGATGTCTCAAATGGACTCTAGATGAGTACGACTAGAAACTAGTGATTTCCCCTAGTGTATTGGTGCACGGGGAAAAACTAGACCAAATGGAGGCCTATGGGTACAGAGCTAGCTCAATATACAAGGTGTCATTTACATGGTGGTATGCAAATCAACGTGAATCCAGGAAATGGACCTGAGAATTAGTAGGGAGGGAGGCAGTCTAGAAGGTCATTTCTCGACCTGGGATCTTTTTGCACAATGGTGGTAGCTTCCTATAATTTTAGAGGATGATCCATACATGGGCATGGAAAGCCAAGGAGAAACGGAGATGCCTAAAAATCTAGGGAAGGTCTTGGAACTTGATGGTATGCTAGGATGGTGGTATCTAGATCATACGTGCGACATACTATGTGCATGTTCAGATGTGGGAACACACCCTCCAGTGGGCTACCAGCGGTGCAGTGGCATGGATTATATCTACCTTCTCTCATGCAAATGATGCAATGAATTTCTACAATGGACTCACTGTTACTAGACGTGGAATGAATACTAGAGAGTGTCACTGACTCATGGTAAAAAATGATGTAAAACAAAAAGTAAAAACTATGCCCCAAGTGGTGCATGGTGAGCAATTTAGGCATAGGACCTTCAGCGAAGGAAATTGACCTTGCCTTGGAGACTATGTAGTTGGCGCAAAGTACATGGGGGAGGAATAGAGAATTCAATGGGAAGAACTAACTCCACGCCATCAGATAAGTGAAATTAGGTAAAAGCAATGGTGTTTTTACTGGTCTCTCTATCGTCCTGACAGCGGTGTTGTTATAGATCATGTGGATCTTCCATAGTCGAGGGGATGGATGGACTACTAGAGTTAGAGATCATGTAGATTGTGGGGGTGTCTGAGGAGGAAGTCAGTGGATGAATATCCTCGATGACGGTGAATTCATATTCACGAGAGTGTTTCTGAAGGGATTTAAGGACAACCCGATACTTGACCAAGTCTTGGCAGTGGTGAGAATAATGTCCATACAATCTGGAAAGTGTGCATGCATGATTTGTCCTCAAAGACTTGTTTCTGAATATTGGTTGAGCTGGGAGGATGACGATCGAAATATTATCCGTTGTGTCCATGGAATCTAGGTGTGTGCGAAGGATGGGGATTTTTGGACAATTATGGGTTGCATGGCCCTGTACGGTGCACACAGCGCAAGGTGGAGTCAGCTGGGGTTTGGGTATTGCTTTGGTGTTTTTCCCCTAGCCCTATTTGGATTAGGTAAGGCTGAAGTAGCCATGGAAGGAGGTTCTTTTGGGCCAAGAGGAGGATGTGACTCAACCACAATGGGTTGAAAATGATTCAACACAACCTGGGGCATCGAACGTTGGGAAGGTGGTGTGAGGTACCACACAGGAATCCCCAATGTAAATTTGGGTAAGTTCAAAGTGGCCATCATAGGATTACTCACAATGTCGGATGGGGGGAAAAGGAAAGGAATTGTATGGACAAAGAGAGAGCCCCAATAATTCCTCGGTAATTGCATTTGAGGTTTCACCTATTCTTGGGGTTGTGGTGGTGGTTGGGGTTTAGGTGAAACATTGTTGGATGAAAGCATGCACAAGTTCACAGTGTCACTTGATGCTATTGGAGGAAGTAAATATGGGAAAGAAGATTTCATGGAAGTGTCGGAGAAAAATCTAGGACCGACATCCGTCACGGAAGGGATGGCAGTGCTATCGGTGGAGGTATCCACAGTAGGGATGAAATTTTCTACTTTGTCTAGCCCCTGCGAATCGTGGTAAGTTAATTTTTCCATCATCATTGTTACACTAAAATATTGCACTCTTGATCCATGTGTCAACCCTTTTCCTAATCCCCAAGTTTTCTCTCTGCTAAAGTTGATTGAGATTGAGGTTCTTCTTGCCTTTTTTCCCTCTCTAGGAAGGTCTGTTCCTTTATATTTCATTCTACGAGAGATGAAGGTGATTTTTCCCTTCATGATAGGGGCGCCAGTGCTGGTACTCTATCTCCCACTACTAGAAGCACCGACAACACCTTTTCCCTTTTTTAAAAGTGCGTCGATCTTGTTTTGAGGGAAAAAAACGAAGATTCGAGATCCTTCTCAAAGGTGGATGAGGTGGAGCTCTATCCCTATTATCTAGGTGAGGTGGGATTTTGTTTCCCAACCTATAGGGAAGATCCCTTTGATTCCTCCTCCTAATCATCAACCTATTCTATCCCTTTAGCCTTATAAATTGAACCCTCTCTCCTTTTGGAAGAGAGGAAAGTCTACGGTACTTTTATGATGGTGGAATTTCTAGGTGGATTACTATATTGCTTTAGAGGCTTTGTATTGGATTGTTGCATGGAATATTTCAGCATTAAGGCTAGGTTATGATGTTCCTTCTTATTGTAATTCTATGTATCTCCTTGATTACATTAATACAAATCTCTTTCCATAAACGTTGTTGTGTTGATAATGTTTAGAGATTTCTTCCTTAATTGTTAGCTTAGATCAATTATATATTTGGATATGCATATGTTATTTGCTTGTTTCTACATGCATTAGAGGTTTTTATGGCATTATATCTAAATATTCTAGAGCTTGGATCGACAAAGAGAACAAGATCTGTGAATATAAGGTAAGTGATCTATCTGTTCTTTGCATTTCTGATTGATATAAGAAAGTATATTGTATTATGTATTTGATTTGTTCTAGATCCACTTGGACTAGGGAGATATAGCTTGATTATGATTGAGTATATTTATCTGATAACAAATTTGGCGACTCCACTGGGGATCTTACATAGATCTAGTTTCTTTTGTTTCGATTTCATATCTTTTTATTCAATCCTTTTGCTAGCCTCTAGAAACCCTCCTTTCTTCGTATTTTTCCTTTGAAGAGTGTCTTGCATCTTCTTGATGCTCTTTGGATCACTATTAAACCTTCTACCCTTATTCCATGGAATATTTGGCTTGATTCCAATTAAGTAGATTTATCCAATAACAAATTTGGCCACTCCACTGGGCACCCTTTGAAACTCAGTTTTTGGCTCAGATTTACTTCATTTTTTGGTTTTGGTTTGATGGATTTTGGTTTTTAGGCTGCATGTGATAGTCATAGATCCCCTATATCCCACATTATCTCTTCCTCCCCTCATCCATTGAGTGCTTTGGTTTCATTTTGGTTATTTTGGAGCAATTCTTGATTGTTTTGGAGTTGTTTGGGTGCTTGTCATATTCCTTTTGATTTCTGAATGAATGGAGTGTTGTAGGTGTTCTATCTTTTTCTGTTTGTAGATATGAGAAGAGAATTATCCTTTTATTTATTGTTCATATTCATGTTTGTTTGAAGAGGAAACTCAATCAAAAGAGAAGCAAAATAATTAAAAAAAAAACAGGCCAAAAACGTTTTCTCGGGGGCTCACACCCCCGAACCCTCAGGCCGAGGGTGGGGGAAGGCCCTCCCCCCCCGGACCCCCCTTACTCATGTATGAACTCACAAGTATTTTCAAGAATTGTATTTGATGTTGATATTTAAAAGCTGCATAGTTTCCTTTGAATACAACTTGGTTTTCTTAGATCTCTGATTTCTGTCTTGTTTTAACAGAAAAAAATTTCCCTACCTTAGGTAGTTTTCATTGAAAGAGAAATGTGCATTATCATGTAGCTAGGATTTTCATTATTTTTACATTTCCTATCTACACATCATGCATTCACTTAACCGCTCAAGATAAAATTAACACTATCTTAGGTTTAAAATCATTTAGTAACTGTGTGTAAGTTAGTGACGTGTTCATCCATCGTTAAACGTAGCAACCGTCGTTAATTTGTATGCACTACAACCTGGGACTTGTGTAGTTATTCCACGTACCATCGGTATATCAAACGGCCTTTCACGTACCTGTTGATGTAATTATAACTTCGGAATGTATTCACTTGTATTTCTTATCTATTGTAACCCGATGTTTATTCCGGGATGTTATCATGTTATGTCTTACCCCAATGTTCCAATCAAGAGAATCAATAATGTAAAGAAGTCATGTCAAGTCACTGTGGGTAACCCTCCAATTGTCTAAGGTTTAAAGTCCCTGCAGTTTCAGGGCACTAGGGTTATTAGACTCTCCAAGTAGAGGTCGGCCCTAGTAGGGTTTTAGTCATGTCAGGATTAGTATAAATAGAGAGCTGGACTCTCTATTTAGGACACATCACTCACACACTCAAGTATAACGCATAGTTGAGGAAGGAGAAGACACTGGGCTAGACAAGAAGAAGGTTACTGCTGTCGGGAGTGCATCTTACTGTTTTGGTGTTTTACCTTTTGTGATGATTTTATCTCTAAGAAAGTTGCAAGGTTTTCTCCATTTATGGTTTTCCCGATGAAAAACATTGTGTTCATTGTCTCTTGTGTTTGATTGTTGTACTTGTTGTTCTCTCAGTTAAACATCCTAACATAATGCTAGCTTGAATGTTGAAAAACTAACATGGTATCAGAGATAACCTGAGAAGAAGACACTGTGCAGCTGTGGGAACTAGGGATTCCTACTTTGTGGATCTCTCTCCACATATTTTCAGCAAAATAAATGTGGAATAACTCTCCTCCTTAGGGTGCATCTTTCTGTTGAAGCAGAATCCAATTCTGAGTATTTTCAGTTTTGGACCTGTCATTGCTGCCGCAAATTAGGGATTTTCACAGAAGAGGAATTTTTTAGTGAGCCCAGGCCTAGATTGATCTCCTCCCCAAAATTGAAGTTAGGGATAAATTTCAAGGCATTTGGGTGGATGAAACTCTAGAAAAACAAAACCCTAATTTGCTCCTAAACTAGCTCTGCAAGATTTCAGCTCAAGTTTCAGATCCGACATCTTGACCTGGTAAGATCTAAAATATTTTGTATTTCCATTTGAGGTTCTCCGTTAAGATGTCTCATCATACCAAGCTTGATGAAAATCTTGAGGGAGCTAATAACTTCTGAGCTTGGAAGTATAGGATCTCCCTGGTCCTGGAAGAGAATGAGTTGGACTCCTACATCCATGAGGAGGTTCCAATTCCAGAGGGAGATGAGGCTAAGGCCTTGCATAAGAAGAAATTGATTATGGAAAAGAGAATCATTGCTGATTCTATCAAGGACCATCTCATACCACAGGTCTCCTCTCTAAAGACACCTAAATCTACGTTTGATGCCCTAACCAAATTGTTTGAAGGGAAGAACATAAACGAGAAGATGACTCTAAGAAACCAACTGAAGAATGTGAAGATTCAGAATACGAAAACAATCCAGTCTTACTTCACAAGAGTTTCTCAGATCAAGGAACAACTAGAAGTTGTAGATGAAGAAGTGGAAAATGCAAAAATTGTGATGACTACCTTGAATGGCCTTCCTAGGTCATGGGATTCTTTCATCTAAGGAATTTGTGCTAGAAATAAGATAGTCAAGTTCAGCAGACTATGGGAAGGATGCTATCAAGAATAAACTTGGATAGCAGCTTGAGAAGAAAAGATGGGAAGTGAATATCAAGGTCTCACGGTACACTCCAAATCACATTCTAAGTCAACCAAAAGAAGATCTCATAACTCCAGAGGTAAGCACTCTCACAAAGATAACACTAGAAAATATTTATCTAGGATCATATGTTATACATGTGATGAAGCAGGACATTATGCAAGAAATTGTCCTAAGAAACAAAAACTAATAAAGAGGAGCAACAAAAGAAGACATCATACTCATGCTGCAGAGGATGACGAACCATCCAAGAAAAGAATCAGATATGAAAGTGAATATTATTCAAGCGAGGATGAATATGTTTTGATCTCTCCTCTCATAGGTAACATTACTCATGGAATTGATGATTGGATTATATACAATGGGGCTTCCAAACATATGACAGGATTTAAGGAATCCTTTGTGAGACTGTCAGAACATGAATCACCTCACAAGGTGAAGCTAGGATATGACTACCAATATCCAATAAAAGGTAGTGGGGAATCTTCTTATAAGCTAGAATCTGGAAAGTATCTAACAATGAAAGAAGTATTGTTTGTGCCAAGACTCAAGAAGAACCTCTTTTCCATATCAGCATTAGATGCAAAAGGAATGCGAGTTGCATTCATAGATGGTCAAGTCATAATGTGGCCAAAAGGAAAGACTATCGATGATGTGGTAGGAACTGGAGAACAAGAAGGAGGATTGTAAAAATTAAAGGGCCATCCAGAACAAGCCTTGGTCCATGACATAGAAGGATTTCACATGTGCATTACAGAGCACTACCTATTGCAAGGAAAGTTGTTGAAGGTCTTCCAGAAATCCAAGCAAAACATGATGGGGTTTGCGAAGGATGTGCGAAAGGAAAGAATACAAAGAAGACATTTCCAAGCAGCGAAACCAAAGCAAAAGAAATCTTGGAAATCATCCACTACAATGTATGTGGTCCTATGTCATCAAATTCACTAAGCGGGTAGGCATATTATGTTTCTTTCATTGATGATTTCTCTAGGAAGACATCGGTTTACTTCATGAAGAAAAAAGATGAAGTATTCAGAAAGTTCAAGTAATTCAAAGCCTTGATCAAGAACCACACTGAAAAGAAGATCAAGACCATTTGATCAGATAATGGCAGAGAATTCACTTCAAATGAATTCAAATATCTATGCAAAGAATCAGGGATTAAGAGGGATTTTTCCACTCCTTACAATCCACAATAGAATTGAATTGCATAGAGGAAGAATAGAACTATCATGGAAGCTGCAAGAGCAATGCTTCATGATCAAGACCTTCCTATGCATCTTTGGGCGGAAGCTACTAGAACAACGGTGTATGTACAGAACTGTACTCCACATAGAGTAATCGATAACAAGACTCCTAAAGAAGTCTTCTCTGGCAAGAAACCAGAAGTCAACCATCTCAGAATATTCGGTTGTCCAGTATACATACACATTCCAAAAGAGAAAAGGACTAAATTAGATCCTTCAGGAAAGAAGGGTATATTTTTGGGATACTCTGAAAGCTTGAAGGATTACAGAATATATTTCCCAGGATATAAGAAGATTGACATCAGCAGGGATGTGACATTTGATGAAGACATAGCTTACAACAAATCTAGAAAGAGACCTGCTGAAGAACTTGAAGAAGCAGAAGCACCCAGATTTCATGATACAACCATGAACAAAGAAGCTCAAGAGGAAGATCGAGAATTTGAAGAACCACAAAGACCTGTAGATCCACCTCTGGAGAAGAATCCTCATAAGAGGAAACCTTATTGGGTACGAGAACTTATCCAAGCTGTGGAAAGATATGGGGCTCCAGAAGAGAATCATGAAGAAATAAAGAGGACCAGATCCTACTCTAGGCATGTAGCTTTACTATGTGATTTCATTGATAAAGAAACTTCCAGTTATGAAGAAGCGGCAGAATGGAAAGAATGGAAGGATGCTATGATCAAAGAATACCAATAAATCATGAAGAATGATGTTTGGGATGTTGTGCCAAGAGCAGATGGGAAGTCAGTTGTAACTTCCAAATGGATCTACAAGATCAAACATGCTATAGATGGTAGCATTGAAAAATATAAGGCAAGATTTGTAGCTTGGGGTTTCTCTAAGAAAGAAGGAATAGATTACGAAGAAACCTTTGCACCTGTATCCAAATACACTTCCATCATATCAGTACTTGCTCTAGATGTAGTAATGAAATGGAAGATAGACCAGATGGATGTCAAGACTGCCTTCTTGAATGGTGTAGTGGAAGAGGATGTGTATGTAGAACAACCACTCGGTTTTGAGACACATGACATGGAGTCTCATGTGTGCAGATTGAAGAAAGCCCTGTATGGTTTGAAACAAGAACCCAAGACATGGTACAACAAAATTGACAACTTTCTATCCAGTTTGGGCTTTACCAAGAGTAAAGAAGATTCCAACCTTTACTACAAGGTTGACGATGGCAACCCAGTGATGCGTCTACTATATGCAGATGATGTGTTTGTGACAAGTATGGATGGGTTGATTGCTGATACAAAGAGAAAGATTGCTTTCGAGTTTGAAATGAAGGACTTGGGTATGATGCATTATTTTCTATGTATGGAGGTATGGCAGAGTGCAGATGGAATCTTCCTTAGACAAGGGAAGTATACAATAAAGATCCTGAAGAGGTTTGGAATGATGGACTACAAGGCTACGACCACACCTATGGCATCGAAATGGAAGCTATTAAGCGATGCTTCATCAACTTCGGTTGATGCTACGATGTATCGTCAGATGATTGGGTCATTGATGTACCTGATGAACACGAGACCAAACATTTGCTATGTTGTGAACACCTTGATCCAGTTCTTGATAGATCCGAGAAATGTTCACTTGATTGCTGCAAAGCATATTCTGAGGTACCTAAGGGGCATAATTGATTATGGGCTCAAGTATGATGTGAATTAGAAGATTGACCTAGAGGGTTATGTTGATTCAGATTGGGCAGGAAGTTCCATCGATAGGAAGAGCACTTCAGGGTGTTGCTTCACTATGGGATCAGGTGCAATCTCTTGGTTTAGTAGGAAGCAATCCTTTGTGGCACTGAGTACAGCTAAAGCAGAGTATGTCGCAGCTTGTTTAGCTCATTGTGAGGTAGTATGGCTGAGGAAGCTACTATCTAATTTATTTTATCTCCAGTTGGATGCTACATTATGACAACCAGAGTTGTGTGAAGTTGTCAGAGAATCCAGTGTTCCATGACAAAGCATATCAAGATCAAGTATCACTATATCAAGGATATGGTGCAGAGGGGAGCAGTGAAGGTCCAGTATGTTGTGATAGACAATAAGATAGCTGATGTGTTGATGAATCCATTGGCCAAAGTGAAGTTTGATTACTTCAGGGAGAAGCTTAGTGTTCTCCAAATCGAGGTCCCTTCCAAGGGCAAGTGATGAGTCTGAAAGCCATTCTGACGAGCAGGTCAGATGTAAGGGCTGAGCCATTCTATCATGGTGAGAGGATTTGGTTCCTTGCATGTCAGATATGAGTGCTAAGATCCATATCCATTCTAACGAGTAGGTCATATATAAGGGCTAAGCCATTCTGTCATGGTGAGATGATTTGGTTCCTTCCATGTTAGATATGAGTGTTGAATTCCATTCTGGGAATGGAGGTACCTGGTCAGTTACCAAGAACACTCAGTCTGGGACTGAGAGAGCCATTCTAATGAGTAGTTCAGATATAAGGGCTGAACCATTCTGTCATGGCTAAAGGATTAAGTTCCTTCTATGTCAGATATGAGTGCTAGCCATTCTGATAAGTAGGTCAGATGTAAGGGAAACTGCCACTCTCCCGGAGAGTGGAGGCACCTATTCCATTACCAGGTAGCTCAGTCTAGGACTAGGGGCCATTCTGGTGAGGGTGTAGGATTTGGTTCCTACTAGGTCATATGTGAGTGGAGGCCATTCTGGCGAGGGTGTAGAATTTGGTTCCTACCCAGTCAGATATAAGGGAAATTGCCATTCTCTGTGAGAATGGAGGCACCTGGTCCATTACCAGGTAGCTCAGTCTGGGACTGGGGGCCATTCTGGTGAGGGTGTAGGATTTAGTTCCTACTAGGTTAGATGTGAGTGCAAGCCTTTTTGACGAGGGTGTAGGATTTGGTTCCTACCATGTCAAATATAAGTGTTGAAGCCTTTTCACAGATGACAGTGATGTCCTACCATGCTGGTGAATGTGAGTGATGGGCCTTTCTGATGTGATTGTAGGATTCTAAATTATTATATGTGAGTGTTGGGCATGCCTTTCTGATGAGTAGGTCAGATATAAGCACTGAAGAAGACCTACATGATGGCTAGGCCTACAACCAGCATGAAAGAAGGATGGATCTGTAGAACTTCCTATGACGAGAAGAATCATGAGAGAGCACACATGATGATGACCAGAGATGATCCAAATCAAGCTATGATCTAGATCCAGTTATGATGACTCTGAGAGATCCATATCAAGTGATGATCCAGATCTAGTAGTGATGATCCAGATCTAGTAGTGATGATCCAGATCCAGTGATGATCCAGATCCAGTGATGATCCAGATCCAATGATGATCCATATCCAGTATGATCCAGTGACGATGATCCATATCGAGAGATGATTTAGATCTAGATGAAGATGACTTGAAGATGAATATGACTTGAATATGCGGATGACGAGAATATCCAGAGAAGAAGACCAGTGATGAAAATTGTGTCGAGAGAATACATTCCTAGTTAAGAGGGAGTGTTGATGTAATTGTAACTTCAGAATGTACTCACTTGTATTTCTTATCTATTGTAACCCGATGTTTATTCTGGGATGCTATCATGTTATGTCATATGCTGATGTTCTAATCGGGAGAATCAATAATGTAAACAAGTCATGCCAATTCATTATGGGTAACCCTCCGATTGTCTAAGGGTTGAAGTCCCCGCAGTTTCGGGGCACTAGGGTTATTAGACTCTCCAAGTAAAGGTCATCCCTAGTAGGGTTTTAGTCATGTCGAGATTAGTATAAATAAAGAGATGGACTATCTATTTAGAACACATCACTCACACACTCAAGTATAGCGCATAGTTGAGGAAGGAGAAGACAGTGGGGCTAGAAAAGAAGAAGGTTACTACTATCGGGAGTGCATCTTACTATTTTGGGGTTTTACCTTTTGTGCTGATTCTATCTCTGAGGAAGTTGTGGGGTTTTCTCCATTTATGGTTTCCCCGATGAAAAACACTGTGTTCATTGTCTCTTGTGTTTGATTGTTGTACTTGTTTTTCTCTGAGTTAAAGATCCTAACAAAATCCTAGTTTGAATGTTGAAAAACTAACAGTACCCTTGAGGTATATAGGAATGCCCTTTGTGAACAATTGTGCATTAGACAGTACTACTACGTATTTGAGCTCCCCTGTACCTAGTATATATTGGGAGACCCTCTTAGGATTCCTGTGACCATCTAAGTTATCCTTTTAGAATGTCCTGTGAGGTTCTTGACTTTTGATCCACTCCTATTCACACAGTTTTCTTGTGGCTTTAATACTTGACCAGTGTTTGATCTTGTGTGGTATTTCATAGATTCTTATAGAGTTCAGATATGGGATAATCTCCCAGGACCACCAGCTAAGAGAACCCTTTTCAAGGTATGCCTTTTGTTTCTCCCCCTTGTGGAGATGTTGGTCCTCCCTTCATGGCCACTTTGAACCTTCTTGGATTGAATATAGGATTACCTCTATGGTTATTCTCCAATCCTATTATACAAAATGCATCCTTTATGTTGGATCTTGGTCCTTTACCACATGAGCATCAACCTCATGTTAATCCTTCCCCTTCTTCCTCGAATGTTAAATCAACCTCCCTTTCTTCCTCTTCACCTGTTGAAAACTCTAATGTTAGTAAACGGGTGGGTAAGAAGAAGACAAAATGGAAGGCTAAGAAGAAGAACACTAAGAATAAGGTCATCGCTCCAACCTATGACCTTCATGTTGGAATCCCACCAGCCACTGGTCATCATGATGGGAGTATTAATGTACCTATTTTTAGCACCCGTAAAGTTAAGTTCCCTTATAGAATTTGCAAGGGTGATCACCTTCTCAAGGACTATCCTGGTCTCTCCCTTGTGTCAGAAGTGTGGTCTAAACATTCTCTGTCACCAGTCTCTAATCATCATGTTGATGATGCCCCATCAACCAGTGAATATTTGGTTAAGAGTTGAAAAGGAAAGGTTAGGTATCCTTTCTTTCTATGTTAGGATATGCACCATACTTACCTTTGTTATCGCATGGATGAAGCTTCAAAGTTGTTGGAAGATCTTATTGTTCCTCAACAACAGCTTCCAACTAGTTATCATAAGTTGTCCATTGACATTCCATTGGTTGATAAAGTGGTCGATCCAAGTCCATCCTTGGTTGATCCCACTCTTCTATTGAAGAGTGGATTCAAAGCGGTTGATCCAGTTCCATCCTTGGTTGACCCCACTCTCCCCTTGGAGAGTGAAGTTAAAGTGGTTGAGTTGATGTCATGTCCACTCGATCCCACTCTTTCGTCAGAGAGTGTTGAGACTGAAGTTGTCCCTTTGACAGATTCTTCATCTTCTCCCTCTCTTCAGTGAGAGTGAAAACCATCTTGCTGAAGTTTTTGTAGTTAGTTCTGATTGTTCTATGCAAGAAGAAGTTTTGTCTCTTTCGACGGAACCCTCTCCAAATAGTGAGGTTATTTTCTTTAACTGGAGTAACCTAACATAATCCCATCTTCATTTGAGGGTTCCTTTCTAGATAGTTGTGGGATTTAATTCTAAGAGTATCTCTGCACTATCATTGATGAAGGGGCTTCTCTTAGCATTCTATCCTCTACTACTTGGCAAGCCATAGGTTCTCCTCTGCTTGTGCCATCTACTGATTAGATACTGGATTCTAATCAAAGACCTACAACGCCTTTAGGGATCCTTCCTTAGTTGCCTATTACTTTGGAAGGAAAAACTATCTGTATCGATGTTATGGTAGTCCGAGGTCCCTTAGATTTCAATCTGCTCCTTGGGCATGATTATGTTTACGCCATGAAAGCTATAGTTTCCACACTCTTTCAAGTGATTTATTTTCCCCATGATGGGACTATTGTGACCGTTGATCATCTTTCCTTTGTTCAAATTTATTATTGTGTGACTCCTAATCATCAGACTTCCCTGAATGTACCACATGTTCTTGTGGTTCCTTCCCCTTCGAGTTAGCTTCTTCCCATCATAGGTAAAATCGGGGGCATGGATCCAGCCTCTGGACATCATAGTGGAGTTAATTCGCTCGCTTCTTATGTAAGGGGGAAATCCAAAAACCTCTGGACATCATGTTGGCTTAGAATAGTTGGTGAGTATAGTTCTTATCCTGTGTCAAGCTCGTTAAAAAATGAAACAGGAACCTGTGAGCATGGTTCCCATTCTATGTCAAGCTCGTTAAAAAATGAAATTGATGCCCTCAAGCATAGTTACTCTCTATTTCAAACTTGTGTAAAAATGAAACAGGTCTCCTCAAGCATAGTTACTCTCTGTTTCGAGCTTGTGTAAAAATGAAACAGGTTCCCTCAAGCATTGTTATTTTTTGTTCCAAGTTTGTGTAAAAATGAAATAGGTTTCCCTTGAGCAGTGTTTATTCTTGGTTTCAAGCTCATTAAAAAATAAAAATGACCTTAAGCAGAGTTCCTTTTTCTTGTCAATCTCGTTAAAAAATTAAACGGATCCTTCCATTGTGTTAAGACTCAATGAAGCTTGGGGGGCATGTACCCTATCTCTTTATTTGTGTTAAGTTACTTGACAGTTATACTAGGGACAAGTACAAACCACTAGACATCATGTTGGGAAATCACCCATCGATGGAAGCCATTTTGAGCATACTTTATTTAGTTTCAAGCCCATTAAACCATGAAGCAACCCTTTGAGCATAGTTCATTTTATATTTCAATCTCGTTAAAAAATGAAGTAGGTTTCCTTAAGCATATTTTACCTTTTGGTTTCAAGCTTGCATAAAAATGAAACCATGCTTTGAGCATAGTTCGTTTCTGTTCCAACCTTGTTAAAAAATGAAGCAGATACCCTGAGCATTCTTTCAACTAATATTCAAGCTCGTTAAAAATAGTAAGATGGTGTTGAGCTTAGTTTTCATTTTTCGTGCTATGGTTAAAACATGAAAACTGGTTTGAGCTTACTTTATCACTTTTTCGAGCTCTGGTTCAAACATGAAAAAGGTTTCAAGTGCCTTTTATACCTTTACCGTGCTCATTAAAAACTTAGTGAAAAGGTATCGAGTATAGTTTTACTGTTTTTCTTAGTGAAAAGGTATCAAGTATAGTTTTACTGTTTTTCAAACTCGTTAAAATTGGATTATGAAAAATAACTCATTCCAGAGTTATATTTAAGCTCTTTTCAGTCTCCTTAAAAACATAAAAAGATTGCCAAGCGAGCTTGTTACATTCGCGCTTGTAAAAGTTTCAGAACAATTGACTAGTTGGCGGTAGGTTATCTCTTTTTCGGATAGGCTAGCCTTATTTATGAAAAAGGATTTTTTGGAGTCTTCTTAGTCATTTCAGACTCTCTAAACATGAAATGAAATATGAGTTTGCTTTCATCGAACTCATAAAATTAAACGATGAAGGACACTTTTTGGGAATGAACCCATCCTTTCTTAGGTTCGTAAAAAATATGAGATTGGACTCATCCAAAGGACGAGGTATATCGAGCGTTTTTTACCCCTTTCTAGCTCATTAAATAGCAAAGAGGCACTCATCAATCATTATGGGGAGATTAAGGAAAGAGTTTGTATTTTGTTATGGAAGTACATAGTCACTCTTGAACATGGAACTCACTTGCATATGCATTTCAGTACTTGGGTAATCCGTTTGTCTTCGAGTCCTACTAATTCCCAGAGTCTTCTTACTCCTTTGAGTTGTTCAAGAATACTCTCACTGTCAATTGTATTAGGGGATTGTTATCATTCTCATGTCAATATTGCCAAGTCTTTCCATGCCCATGTTCAAGAGAAGTTTGGTATTTTATCCACTGTCTGTATTCAGTTTACCTTCTATCATGTTGGTCATCCCTAACTTAGTCTCGTACATCACTCTACCATACGGTTTACTCCAAAACATCTTTGATCGTGTTTCATGTCGATGATGGGGGATTCATCATGGCCCTCCTTCGATGGGTCTATTTCTGTCGACTTCAACACCTTATCCAGGAATTAGACTTGGAAACTAATACAAGTACCTTGGGCCTACATGCCTTAATGGCAGGTTACCTTGCTTTCAACATGAGTTTACATCATTGAGTCTTGATTGAAATATCTCATTGAGTGTTCGACTCCAAGTCCTTTATTAACATTCGATGGTATGTACTGAGATACCTTGGGAATCATTGACATCAATGGTGATTTCCCTCGCATTTGTTAACAGTTTACATCATTGACTGGTAATCAAGTGGTTTCTACCATGTTCGACATCAAGACATTGTAATCACATGGTTAGATTCGTATCGTTGTGGGTCCAGCTTGAAGAACCTGGGTTGTCATATATCTTCACCCAGGTTGAGATGGAGTTTTGTTTTGAGTCATATTACACTGATCCACCTTTGTATTGGTTGTGGTTGCATTATCATCTCATCATGGATCTATGCTTGTGTCTAGTAGCCATGATTATGTTCAGTCGATCTCTACTACCATGGATCTGCATTGTATTGGTCGGCATCCATGTTATGAGTTATATGAGATTTGAGTTAGTGATACTGTAGTAGCTTCCAGCCGACATCCTTTCTTTAGATTTCTTTACTTTGCAAAGCATTCACCTATCACATTCCTCTAACTTCATGCTGTGGGGGGCATTCTGTTACACTGAAATCTTACACTCTTAATCCATGTGTCAACCCTTTGCCTAATCCCTAAGTTTTCTCTCTGCTAAAGTTGATTGAGATTGAGGTTCTTCCTGCCTTTTTTCCCTCTCTAGGAAGGTCAACACCTTTATCCTTCATGCTAGGAGTGCCGAAGGTGCTTTTTCCCTTCATGCTAGGGGTGTCGGCATGGGCGCTCTGTCTCCCACTGCTAGGAGCGCCAACGACGCCTTTTCCATTTTTCGAAAGAGCACCGGTCCTGTCTTGAGGGAAAAAAATGAATATTCAAGATCCTTCTCAAAGGTGGATGAGGTGGAGATCTATCCCTATTATCTATGTGAGGTGGCATTTCATTTCCTAACATGTAGGGAAGATCCATTTGATTCCTCCTCCTAATTCTCAACCTATTATATTCCTTTAGCCTTATAAATAGAACCCTCTCTCCTTTTGGAAGAGAGGAAGGTCTATGGTACTTTAATGCTAGTGGAATTTCTAGGTGGCTTACTATCTTGCTTTGGATGCTTTGGCTTGGATTGTTGGATGGAAGATTGCAGCATTAAGGCTAGGTTGTGATGTTCCTTCTCATTGTAATTCTATGTATCTCCTTGATTACATTAATACAAATCTCTTTCCATAAATGTTGTTGCGTTGGTAATGTTTAGATATTTATTCCTTAACTGTTAGCTTAGATCAATTATATGTTTGGATATGCATATGATGTTTTCTTGTTTCCCCATGCTTTGTAGGGTTTTGTAGCTGTAGATCTGAAGATTCTGGATTTTGGATCAACAGAGAAAAGAATATCTGTGAATATCAGGTAAGTGATCTATCTGTTCTTTTCATTTCTGATTGATCTAGGAAAGTATATTGTATTCTATATTTGATTTGTTCTAGATCCACTTGGACTAGGGAGATCTGGCTTGATTCTGATTGAGTAGATTTATCCGATAACAGTCACAATTCTCCTGTCATGGGGAAACATCATAAGGCATAAAATGGTAGATTTCACAACTCTCATAGAATACATGTAAGTACGTCTATGGAGAAGGTTGTAATCGAGTAGAGCATTGAAAACCTCTATGTCAATAAGAACCATTTTATTGATTAAAGATATAGGTACATGCGAAAGGATGCACTAGGATTTCGTGGGGTGACCATCATAGGTGCATAGTGTAGTGGTAGACAGTTGGAGGGTAGGGGACTCGAGTTTCTGTTAGAAAAATGTTGACATGACATAAGTGGATTCCCCTTCATCAATTATGCATTGATGTATGACCGAATTTTGAATCAAGACCAAATTTTGGAAGGTGACTATGGAAGGAATTCTTAGCTCTCGTTGATCCAAATCAAAGGTGATCAACTTGGAATTAGAGGGATCCAAGACACCAAGTGCAGATAACAATGATTTCCATTGTGGAGGGTATGTTTTGAGCACCTCTAGAAAATACATGGTTGTAGGTGATTGAGCCAATTCATCAATGACACTGTAGTTTAAGCAAGCTCTAGCAGTGGCATTATTGGTGATATGTCGCACAGGAAACCATGGACCTCTAGTCGCCCCGTCAGTGGGGAGTGGGGGTTAATATAGAGGCATGTTGTGAGTGCCGTAGGTGGATGTCACTGATGGGTCAACAGTTTCTGAGGTTGACCAATACTAGTTTTGTCTAGTTTGTAGGTTTACTTCTTTAGTTGAAATTGTTATCAAGTGATGGATTCCAGTCTCCGTAGGTGGAGCTCCGATAGGTGCTACAGGAACATGTGGGGAAAGGGGTAGTAGGTGTTGAAGTACAATGGGTAGAGGGCCTAGTGGCATGGGGTTTGGTTGAGCCTATGCTTCTGTATTGGTGTCTCATTGAGCTTCATTTTGGAGAAATAGCTTGACACGGTCCATGTGCCGGAATTCATGAGTATAGTGAACGTAAAGATTGCATAACTTGCACGGATGATTATTCCTTAAGGGAGTAGTTCGTCCTGGTCAATTAGGTTAATTGGGGTTTTGGGATGGAGGGTTAGCACCATTCTTGTTCAAAAAGTTAGGTTGTTGGCCACCTCCTTGTTATTGGTTGTTACCCCGGTTCCTTCCATGCTTCTTCTTACCTTGCCCTTGTTGGTTATTGGGGGTTGGTTGGTTATGAATATTTTGCTGAGAAAAAAATTGATCCATTGCTGGGGCAGAGGCCAAAGCAATTTTCATGGCTGGTGCATAGTATGATGGAGGAGCTAGAGGGGCTACGAATCCAATCATTGGTCCCGAATATAGTTGTTCTGGCCAAGCTGGTGCATGGTCATGCTGAGTTGGCCCGAGTTATGCATAATAAGGTGTGGCTCCGGACTGATCCATCATCCTTGAGTATTCAGGTGCTTGATTTTTTTGGGAAACACTAGGGGCTCTTCTTGTGTGCGCTGGAATCATAGGAGGTGTCACATAGTGATGTGGGTGTTGGGAGACAGAACCTATGAGGCCATCTGCAACATGTTGATGTAATTGTAACTTAGGAATGTATTCACTTGTATTTATTATGTATTGTGACCCAATGTTTATTCCAGGATGTATTTGTAATGTACTTGAGTCATTTCATGCCCCGATGTTCCTATCAAGAGTTTTTATAATGTAAACAAGTCATGTCAATTAAAGGTGGGTAACCCTCCTATTGTTCAAGGGTTAAAGTCCCCGCTGTTTTGCGGCACTAGGGTTGTTAGACTCACTTACTGAAGTCGGATTTAGTACAGTTTAGTCAATTCAAGAATTAGTATAAATAGAGAGCTAACCTCTCTATTTATCACACACTCACTCACACTCAGTTGTAGTTCATAGCTATGGAAGAAGAAGACATTTGGGCTAGGAAGATAGAAGGTTACTACTATTGGGAGATCATCTTACTATTTTGGGTTTTACTTTTGGTGCTAATTCTATCTCTGAGGAAGTTGCAGGGTTTTCTCCATTTATGGTTTCCCCAAGCAAAAAAACTGTGTTCATTATCTCTTGTGTTTGATTGTTGTGCTTGTTATTCTCTCAGTTAAAGATCCTAATATAATGCTAGCTTAATGTTAAAAATCTAACATGGTATCAGAGCTAACCTGAGAAGAAGACACTGTGCAGCTGCAGGAACTAGGGATTCCTATTTTGTGGATCTCTCTCCACATATGTTCAGCAAAATAAGGTTGGAATAAATCTCCTCCCTAAGGCACATCTTTATGTCAAAGCAGAATCCAATTCTGAGGCTTTTCAGTTTTGGACCTGACACTACTGTCGGAAATTAGGGCTTTTCACAGAAGTGGAATTTTTCAATGAGCCTAGTCCTGGATTGATCTCCTCCACAAAATCGAAGTTTAGAGATCAAGATAAAAGCATTTTGTAGGATATAACTCCAGAAAAGAAAAACCCTAATCTGCTCCTAAACTAGCACTATAGAATTTCAACTCCAAATCCAGATCCGACATCTTGACTTGGTAAGATATAAATCTTCGTATTTCCATTTGAGGTTCTCAGTTAAGATGTCTCATCATACCAAGCTTAATGAAAATCTTGAGGGAGCTGATAACTTCTGAGCCTGCAAGTATAGGATCTCCCTGGTCCTGGAAGAAAATGAGTTGGACTCCTACATCCATGAGGAGGTTCCAGTTCCAAAGGGAGATGAGGCCAAGGCCTTACATAAGAATAAATTGGTTATGGAAAAAAGGATCATAGCTTATTCTATCAAGGATCACCTCATACCATAGGTTTCCTCCCTAAAGACACCTAAAGCTATGTTTGATGCCCTAACCAAACTATTTGAAGGGAAGAACATCAACCGAAAGATGACTCTAAGGATCCAGTTGAAGAATGTAAAGATCCAAAATGAGGAGACCATCTAGTCATACTTCACAAGGGTCTCCCAGATCAAAGAACAACTTGAAGCAGTGGATGAAGAAGTGGAGAATGTAGAAATTTTGATGGAAGCCTTGAATTGTCTCCCTAGGTCATGGGATTCTTTCATCCAACGAATCTATGCTAGGAAGAAGTTATTCAAGTTCAGTAGACTGTGGGAATAATTTTCTCAAGAAGAATCTTGAATAGCAGCTCGAGAAGAAAATATGCGAAGTGAAGATCAAGCTCTCATAGTACACTCCAACAAAGGAAGAAGGTAAAATCATCATCACCAAGGTAATCATTCTCATTAGAAAAATAATCTTGTAAGAAGGGATCCATCCAAACTCAGATGTTATACATGTGATGAAATAGGACACTTTGCTAGAAATTGTCCCATGAATAATAATGGATCCAAGAAGAAGAAGAACTCCAAAAGAAGACATCATGCTCACACTGCTGAGGATGATGATCCTCCCAGGAAGAAACTAAAACAAGAAAGTGAAGACTCTTCAAGTGAAGAAGAATATGTTCTGATCTCCTCTCTCGTGGGAACTGTCACTCATGGAAGCAAATATTGGCTTATTGACAGTGGGGCTTCCAAACACATGACAAGTTTCAAGGAATCTTTTGAGAAACTATCCGAACATAATTCACCCCATAAGGTGAAACTTGGGGAGGACTACCAATATCCCATAAAAGGTAGTGGTGAATCCTCCTACAAGATAAACTCTGGAAAGTATATGAAAATGAAGGATGTCTTGTTTGTACTAGGACTAAAGAAGAATATTCTATCCATATCGACACTGGATGCAAAAGGCATGAGGGTTTCATTTGTAGATGGCCAAGTCCTCATGTGGTCAAGAGGAAATACTATTGACGATGGACTAGTAATTGGAGAACAAAAAGGAGGATTATACAAATTGAAGGGGCATCTAAAACAAGATTTGGTCCATGACACAGTAGAGCCAAAATGAACTTTGGCACAAAAGGCTTGTACATGTGCATTACAGAGCACTACCACTTGCAAGCAAAGCTATTGAAGGTCTTCTATAAATTCAAGAAAAACATGAAGGGCGCTGCAAAGGATGTGCGAAAGGAAAGAATACAAAGAAGACATTTCTAGGTAGCGAGAGCAAGGCAAAAGGAATCTTGGAAATCATCCACTTCGATGTATGTAGACCAATGTCATCAAGTTCACTAAGTGGGTATGTATACTATGTTTCTTTTATTGATGATTATTCTAGAAAGACATGGATTTACTTCATGAAGAACAAAGATGATGTTTTTAGCAAGTTCAAGGAATTCAAATCCGTGATCAAGAAGCACACAAAAAACAAGATCGGGACCTTTCGATCAGATAATGGCAGAGAATTCACATCAAATGAATTCAAAAACTTATACAAAGAATAAGGGAATAAGAGGGAGTTATCCACTCCATATAATCCACAACAGAATGGGGTTGCAGAAAGGAAGAATAGAACTATCATGGAAGCTGTAAGAGCAATGCTTCATGATCAAGTTCTTCCCATGCATCTATGGGAAAAGGTTTCCAGAACAGCAGTGTATGTACAGAACCGTACTCCACATAGAGTACTCAAGAACAAGACACCTAAAGAAGTTTTTTCCAGCAAGAAACTAGAAATTTGCCATCTCAAAATATTCGGTTGTCTAGTGTACAAACACATTCCAAAATAAAAGAGAACAAAATTAGATCCTTCAGGAAAGAAGGGTATATTTGTGGGATACTCTGAAAGCTCGAAGGCTTGCAGAATATACTTCCTAGGATTCAAGAAGATTGGCATCAGCAGGGATGTGACATTTAATGAAGACTCAATTACAACAAATCCAGAAAGAGACCTGTTGAAGAACCTGAAGAAGCAGAAGCACCTAGAACTCATGACACAACCATGAACGAATAAACTCAAGAAGAAGATCGAGAATTTCAAGAACCTCAAGAACCTATAGATCCACCTCAAGAGAAGAATCCTCACAAGAGGAAACCTAATTGGGTACAAGAAGCTATCCAAGGTGCAAAAAGATATGGGGCTCTAGAAGAGAATCATAGAGAAAGAAAGAGGACCATATACTACTCCAGGTATGTAGCTTTACTATGTGAATTTATCAATAAAGAACCTTCCAACTATGAAGAAGCGGCAGAACGGAAAGAATGGAAGGATGATATGATCAAAGAGTATCAATCGATCATGAAGAATGATGTTTGGGATGTTGTCCCAAGACCAGAAGGGAAGTCGGTTGTAACTTCCAAATGGATCTACAAGATCAAGCATGTTGCAGATGGTAGCATAGAAAAATATAAAGCAAGATCTATGGCTCGTGGCTTCTCACAGAAAGAAGGAATAGATTATGAAGAAACCTTTGCACTTGTAGCTAGATACACTTCCATCAGATCAGTACTTGCTCTGGTTGCAGTGATGAAATGGAAGATACACCAAATGGATGTCAAGACTGCTTTCTTGAATGGTGTAGTGGAAGAGGAAGTATATCTAGAGCAGCCACTCGGTTTCGAGACACATGACAGGGAATCTCATGTGTGTAGATTAAAGAAATCCATGTATGGTTTGAAACAGACACCCATGACATGGTACGATAGGATTGACAGCTTTCTATCCAGTTTGGGCTTTACCAAAAGTAAAGCATATTCCAACCTTTACTACAAGGTTGAATATGGAAACCCAGTGATGCTCCCACTGTATGTAGATGGTCTGTTTGTAACAGGTACGGATGGGTTGATTGCTGATATGAACAGGAAGCTTGCTACTGAGTTCGAAATGAAGGACTTGGGTATGATGCACTATTTTCTAGGCATGGAGGTGTGGCAGAATGCGGATGGAATCTCCCTTGGACAAGGGAAGTATGTAATAGAGATATCGAAGAGGTTCGAGATGATGGACTGCAAGGCCATGACCACACCTATGGAATCTAACCTAAAGCTATTGAGTGATGCTTCATCAGAATAAGTTGATGCTACGATGTATCATCAGATGACTGGTTCCTTGATGTACCTGACGAACATGAGACCATATATTTGTTTCGCTGTGAACACCTTGAGCTAGTTACTGATAGATCTGAGACATGTTCACTTGATTTCTGCAAAGCATATTCTAAGGTACCTAAGGGGTACAATTGATTATGGGCTCAAGTATGAGGTGAATCAAAAGATTAACCTAGAGGGTTATGTTGATTCAGATTGGGCAGGCAGTGCCATCGATAGGAAGAGCACTTCAGGGTGCTAATTCAGTATGGGATCAGGTATGATCTCTTGGTTTAGCAGGAAGCAATCCTGTGTGGCACTGAGTACAGCTGAAGCATAGTATGTCACAGCTTGTTCATCTAGTCGTGAGGTAGTATGGTTGAGGAAGCTACTGTCTAATTTATTTGATCTCCAGATGGATGCTACTTGTATACAGTGTGACAACCAAAGTTATGTGAAGCTGTTGAAGAACCCGGTGTTCCATGACAAGTCAAAGCATAATGAGATCAAGTATCACTATATCAAGGATATGGTATAGAGGGGAGTAGTGAAGCTCCAATATGTTGCGATGGATGAATAGATAGTTGATGTGTTGACAAAGCCATTCGCTAGGGTGAAGTTTGAGTACTTCAGGGAGAAGGTTGGTGTTCTCCAGATCAAGGTTCCCTCCAAGGGGAAATGATGAGACCTAGAGCCATTCTGGCATGGCGAGAGGATTGGTTCCTTCCATGGTCAGATGTGAGGGATGAGCCATTCTGTCATGGTGAGAGGATTGGTTCCTTCCATGTCAGATGTGAGTGCTGAGCCATTCTAATGTGACTGTAGGACTGGTTCCTACATGATCAGATATAAGGACTGAATGCCATTCTTGGAATGGAGGCACCTGGTCAGTTACCAAGAAAGCTCAGTATGGGACTAAGGGCCATTCTGATGTGACTATAGGATTGGTTCCTACATGATCAGATGTGAGTGCAGAGCCCTTCTGACATTGGTTTTCAGATGTAAGTGCAGAGCCCTTTCGGCATGAATTATTGGTTCCTTGCATGGTCGAATATAAGTGCTGAGCCTTTCTGACATTGGTTGTTAGATGTAAGTGCAGAACCTTTCAGCATGGAGGATTGGTTCCTTACATGGCCAAGTGTAAGTGCTGAGCCTTTATGATATTGGTTGTGGGATGTGAGTGTTGGGCCTTTCTAACAGGGTTGTGGAATGTGTTCCCACATGGTCAGATGTGAGTTCTAGGCATGCCTTTTTTATATGATTATAGGATTGGTTCCTACATGATCAGATATAAGTGCTTGGCATGCCATTCTGAATTAGGGTTAGATATAAATGCTGGAAGAATACCTACATGGAGGCTAGGCCTACAACCATCATGAAAAAGGGTTGGCTCTATAGAAGTTCTGGTGATGAGAAGAATCATGAGATAGCACCCATGATGATCTAGTGATGATGATCCAGCAGTGATGATCTAGATCAAGTGATGATCTAGATCCAGTGATGATGCTCCAAATATGATCCAGATCGAGTGATGATCCATATCGAGTGATGATGATCCAAATCGAGAGATGATCCAGATCGAGTGATGATGATCCAGATCCAGATGAAGATGACTTGAAGATAGAGATGACTTGAAGGCGAATATGATGAGGAATTGATGATCATCTAGATGATACAAAGAAGAATACTTGTGCTAATAAATTGTGTCAAGAGAATACCTTCCTAGTTATGAGGGAGTGTTGATGTAATTGTAACTTCAGAATGTATTCACTTGTATTTCTTATGTATTGTAACCCGATGTTTATTCTGAGATGTATTTGTAATGTACTTGAGTCATGTCATGCCCCGATGTTCCTATCAAGAGTTTCTATAATGTAAACAAGTCATGTCAAGTCAAGGTGGGTAACCCTCCTATTGTTCAAGGGTTAAAGTCCCCATAGTACTGGGGCACGAGGGTTGTTAGACTCACTTAGTGAAGTCAGACCTAGTAGGGTTTAGTCAAGTCAAGAATTAGTATAAATAGATAGCTAGCCTATCTATTTATCACACACTCACTCACACTCAGTTGTAGCACATAGCTGAGGAAGAAGAAGACACTGGGGCTAGGAAGAAATAAGGTTACTGCTGTCGGGAGATCATCTTACTATTTTGGGTTTTATTTTTGGTGTTGATTCTATCTCTGAGGAAGTTGCGGGGTTTCCTTGAGGAAAAACATTGTGTTCATTATCTCTTTTTTTATTGTTGTGCTTGTTATTCTCTCAGTTAAAGATCCTAATATAATGCTAGCTTAATGTTAAAAATATAACAATGGGATTCCCCCGGCATGTCGCGGTTAGAGGTGCCACCATGGGGAGCATATAGAATGATGGTGTATAGGTATCCATACTAAGCATAAATCAAATCAAACTATTGGGCCTTGAAGATGGCCTCTTCCTCGGATTGGGGACGTTCATATGTGACATCCTTAGATATGGGTGGTAGCAAGGTTTTTAAGAACCAATTGAGAAATATCTTGTCATCAAGCTTAATCTTGCAAAGGCTACGATGCTAGGGCCACTCATGAATATGGTTGGTTATGTGGGTCGCAATGTTCTTGCGGCAAGATAGCAATATCTCCATGCCCTCGTCATAGTGGACATGGAGTTGGAAATACTATAGGAACATGAAGGATAAGGAATTGAATTCAGGGTAAGAGGCTAGAGGTAGTCAATATTCCATTTGGATGTCACACCTGTGAGGGTGCACTGGAACATCCTTAGTATGACCCAATCATCCACAATGTTTTTTTATGAGCACCATATTTGAAATGTCATGATATGATTTTGGGGGCACTCATCTACCTTCCCTTCAAAATTTGGTATGTCCAATGGGAGTTTGTTTGGCATGGGAGGCTAATGGAGTTGATGAAATATTTCGTCATTGGTTAGCCTGGCCAAATCAGGAAAATTGAGGCATTCCCTAAATGGGAGGTGAGAACAAAGTTTGTTTCGGGAGGGACCGATGATGGCACTGGAATTTGCGGGGGCATGATTTCCATGCATGATTGGGGGAACCTGAGCCTAACTTCCCACAACAGGGATAGTCGGGATGATCGCAGAAGGGCCACTTCCCCCAATCATGAAAGGTGGTACTGTGGGAATGACAGGAGTGTTGGAGTAGGGTCCCATAGCTACAGGAAAAGCTGCTATATCGGGGCAGGAAATTCAAAAGTAACAGTACCTGAGCGGCCGAGAAGAAAGAGCTCAACCACTGCACTTAAGGCAGCAGCAAAGACAGGAGGGCTCAGCTACCCTCATAAAGAGAAAAGGAGCAACGAGCCGAGGTATTGAAGGAAAAGGATAGAAGCGGAGCGTCTGAGGAAGCAGTGCCTCTACCCACGATCAGCGCCGAGAAGTGTGGAAGACTGCAGAAGGCTATGGTGTGATGGAAAGCGGCAGTTCAAAGTACAGATATGCTGAAAGTCACAAGTTACGGTTTTGGGTTACTGTTGGGAAAGGCCCACAGTGTTGTATTATGCTGAGACCTTCAAGCTGCCTATAAAAGCATGTATTTTGTATAGTGAAAGGTTAGCTATTCAGAAAATTAACTAGTCAGAGAGTCAGTTAGTCTGTTAGCTCATAGTCATTTTGTATTGTAAGACATTGAGAAAGAGTCGAGCTCTGGTTCTGTTATTCAGTCTATAGTTATCTTACTGTAACCATTAGCTGGCTCCAGGAGCATGTATGTAACAATCCGCAGGGATTGAAAAAGAGAGAGAGAGAGAGAGGAAGAGTATATTGTAAGAAGGAAATATAGAACGAGAAGAGATCTAGGAGAGAAGGGCTCCCGGCTACGTGGAGTTTCCCAGAAGATCTCAAGCTACATAAGAGGTTGCAGTGGAATTGTGTTTACTCTCTCAAGATATAATATATAAACTAGTTCCTGTGGACATAGCTTCCTTCCTGGGGGTGAACCACGTAAATTCCGTGTGTTGTACCATTAGAGGAATTTTGGGGTCTAAAATGGGCCTCCTAAGGAAAATAATAAAATAATAGTTAAAATAATAAAATAATAGTTAAAATAATAAAATAATA
>LPNX010587722.1:372076-497885 GCA_001517045.1 Pseudotsuga menziesii
TTCAAGTATTTCTTGTTTTTTGGGTAGCGGGGTCCGTCAAAAGTATGCAGTGTGGGTACTCATTGGATGCAGAATCAAATTCCACATCCAACGAGCTCTCCCGATCGAAATTTGAGTAAAAACACAATGAGATATGTCGAAAATACGAACAAAAAAAGTAGTTTTTTTTAATGACAAATATGCCAATTCAACCATTATGGTTGACTTACTTTATTGAAATTCTATTGGTTCTTGAATTCCAAATCACAAAAACTTATTTTGGCACGTTTTCTTATAAGGCCCATTTTAGACCCCAAATTTCCTCTAATGGATTGTCTCATGTGATTGTGCTTACTTAGTTACTATCTGTTATCTGTTACATGAGCTTTGCTATCAGTTAGTGAATGTATGTATGTTCTTATTCAGTTTACAGCATAAAGAAGGTTAAATGCAAGTTGAATGTATCAAGTGTTATGTATATGAGTTTATCAATGCTTGATTCACACAGTAGTATTTACAGTGTTAAGTGATTCCAGTATACTTATTCATCAAGTTGAGTATACTTGATGTTAAGTGTGTTGAACTGTGGAAGTTTAAGTAAGGCTGTTTAAAGAATTGTTTAAGGATAATATAGTTATTCTACCTAGAGAGAAATCCTTTGGACCTTGAGAGTCACATTGAGTCTTACTATAGAAGATATCGCAGTAAAGAAAGGAGATATCGCACCGTCAGGGAAGCTGCAGTGTGAGATTTTGTGGGTTATGAGGCGAGTAGAGGGGAAAGTTGTGCATTGTCCTAGAGGCTCCGATGCGATAGAGTCCTTCCCCTATCAAAACCAGTGAGTAAGGGAGAACAACACCTTGCAAAGAGATCCCGCTGGCTAAGGTGAGTCGTGAGACCCTAGGATGCTACAGAACCCAGTTGAGGACACCCGAGTCTTCAACAAACCCATAAGATCACTTCAGGTGAGACTTCAGGCCATTCTGTGGTCTGTCTCCAAAAGGGCCAGTGAGCTAGGGGTATTGGTGGTATATGTATACAAGTAAACCCGGGTCTGCCAAGTAGTAACCAACAAGGAGTTGGTGTGGGACCGCCACTAATGAGTAGCGGACTTACAATGGCATGCGCGGCGCTACTGGGACCACTGGCCAAGATATTGGTGATGATGTGAGACAGGGACATGGGACCCCTGCCAACCACCCCTCTAGAGAAGGGATTGGGGCTTACACCAGCCATGGGGATGGACTGTGCAGTGAAAATATTTGGCTTGGATTGATGGGAATCAGAGTCAAAATCAAAGGTTGTGTGACCTTCTGATGGTGAGGAGGGTGGAGTCTCCAAAACTGTAGCCCGGTAAGAACGCTGACTATGTGCAAATGCACCTCCCTTCAGTCAAAGGTATGAAAGGTTAGAGTTCGAAATAGAAGAGATAGCTACAAAACAAATTATTATAAAAACAAATAAACACATACAAAAAAATCTATAAAACTAAAAAAGAGCAAGACTGTTATACCTTCTGATTTTTTTTGAAAGGGGCCCACCGTGCCCTAACTTAGAGCGATATCGCTTCTCCACATGTTTGGGTAGTATGGAGGTTGACTGAACACACAAAATGGGGAGCAAGTGGGGAAAATGGAATGGTTGGTGACTTGAGATGAGTAATTTGAGAATGATGGTTTCTCAAAGTACTCATGCACGTATAATAACGGTGGAAGGAATATGTCATGTTGTGATGGGGACCTCCACCCTTTATTTATAGTTTTTTTGTCAGTTTCTCTCATTTAGGTTTTTGGATCCTAATTAGGGTTTCAATCCCTAGTTAGGTTTTCAAGCCCCTTTTTGTTTCTTTTTATCTCTTTTATGGTTTTTATCCCCTTTGTGAGCCTTTTAGCTCTTTTGTGGCTCTTTTAAGCCCTATTTAATATTTTTTATATTTTTTAGAGAAAATAAGGTTAAAACATAGGTGTGGACATCAAAAATGGGGGGAAAAAGTTAGAAAATGGATGTCTATACGTGGTGTAGGCAGTGTAGTGCAAGTTGAGAAATTTTTTGCGTTAACATTCCTCACATTTGGAATGTCAACTCCATCAAAAAAATTGAACGGGAGGTCTTGTTGGGGAAAGGTAGAAGAAGGAAAGTGAAAGGTAATTAGATGGTGTATATTTAATTTATTATACAATTAATTTTTTAATTTCATATATATCTTACTCAAGTAATTCTTATTATTTCATTAGTATTGTAAGGTAAACTTAATTTCCTTTAATGATAGCTAATTTAAAAATATTAATTGTTATATAGTTGGTCGCATGTGGGATGCAGTACATTTATACATCACAAACAATATTGATTGGATGGAGGAATGGATAGAATGATGTATAGAATTCTATGGTACCTTATCATGGGAATGGGTGAGTAAATTGATTAAAACATTGGATCGTCATCGAGAAGAATATCCCGGTGAGCTTAGACAAAGGGAAATTCATTTAGCATGTGGTTTAAAAGATAAAAAGGCAAGTATATTTTATACCTTAACATTAGAGGAAATTTGGGGTCTAAAATGGGCCTTATAAGAAAACGTGCCAAAATAAGTTTTTGTGAGTTGGAATTCAAGAACCAATAGAATTTCAATAAAATAAGTCAACCATAATGGTTGAATTGACATATTTGTCATTAAAAAAAACTACTTTTTTTGTTCGTATTTTCGACATATCTCATTGTGTTTTTACTCAAATTTCGATCGAGAGAGCTCATTGGATGCGGAATCAAATTCCGCATCCAATGAGCTCTCCCGATCGAAATTTGAGTAAAAACACAAGGAGATATGTTGAAAATACGAACACAAAAAAGTAGTTTTTTTCTTTCTTCCTCCAAAATTAATCAATATTATTTTATTATTTTAACTATTATTTTATTATTTTCCTTAGGAGGCCCATTTTAGACCCCAAAATTCCTCTAATGTCATGTTTTTAGTTGTTTCCCATTATATAAATGTATTTCTTTTGTTTATTCTTCATATATATTTATTTACTGAGTCGGGCATGATGCAGTTGATATACCACAAGGCTATGTGGTACAATGGTCATAAATTTTGCATCAAAAATATGGATGACAAGAAGAAAACATTCGATTATGGGATAACTTCAATTTTTCTAGACACTAATGTTTCCTCTAGAAGTGGCAAGCATCTAGAAGTATCTGAAAATATGTACTATGGTTATTTGGAAGATATAATTGAGTGTGACTTTAATTCATTTAAAATAGTTCTGTTTGAGGTCAAATGGTACAAGATGAGAATGAATTAACATGATCCTGAAATAACTATTATTGAGCATGCTAATGGATTTACCATGGTTAATACAAGGGCACTTGAACCGAGAAAAGAGCCTTATGTTCTTCCAATTCAATCTGAGCAGGCATTTTACTATGAGGTGCTAGGTAAAGCAAGTTGGTCATACATTGTTAGATATGATCCAAGGGAAAGACCGATCAAGAAGTTGATCATCCAAATGATGTAGAATATGATTTTGAACTTGATGATGATATTGATGATGAATATATAACCAAAAATGGCATTAATGATGATGTTGATATGAGCGATCCTTTCAACGATAATTATTCTGTACTAGATGATGATATAGATGACGAAGTTGATGATGATGATATTGATGATGAATAATAGAAATCATCATCATCATGTTCATACTCATTAGAATAATAATAACCATCATCATCATGTCATCCTCATTAGATTATTTCCAACAATCATCATATTCATCTTTATGATCATAAATGGTATCATAATCATCATCATCATCATCTTCATAATCATCCTCATCATCATTACTATATTCATCATCGTCATCATCGACATCATAATCAACCTCATCCTTATCCTCATCCTGATGATCATCAATGTTATAATCATCATCATTATCAATGTTATCATCATCATCTTCATATTTATGATCATCAATGGTATCATCATCATCATCATCATCATCATCATTATCTTCATATTTAAAATTATCGATGGTATCATCATCATCATCATCATCATCACCAGTATCACCATATTCATCATCGTCATCATTTGTTGGAGTAGAAAGTCGGTATGTTGACTTGAATGATAGTTGACTTAGTCGATCAGCTAACTAAGTCGGTCAGTTGACTAATTAGACATTAGGTTGGCTACCTAAGGTCATGTCGGTTGAGTAAACTGATAGGTAGTTATTTTGTAACTATTTGTAAATTGTATATATTAGGCCGTTGAGCCAGATGAGAACTCGGTTCAGTTCTTTGCATTGTATGGACCCTCTCATGTTAATATTATCTATTATTCTATCTACTTGTTCTTATCTCTTGTCTATGTTATGTATGTATGCTTTAGTATGTATTATTGGTAACTCTATGTGATCTGTGAGATTACAACATTGGTTCCGTTGCTGGTAGTACATGTCTGAGATGTATGTAAGCAAATGATATCAGAATAGTAGATGTCATTATACCTATTCATCCATCCCAAGGAGAAACTTGGACACAACATATCAATCAAGAAGTTGATATCTGACAACTTTGTCAGATACAAAATAATGCAGATTATACAGAACCTAATATCTATGGAGAAATTCATTTAGGCAACCAAGACTTAGTAGGATATAATTCAGATGCATAATTATATGATTGGGAAGTTGAGAACTACAAAACAAAATCAATACGGTGCTGGACTATCCAAAAAGTATAGAAAAATCCCACCCAACAGTGCTTCGTAGTGTCCATTGTACCAAAAATATTTGAGAAAAAAATTAGGGAATACCCTACATTAAAACCTACAAATGTAAATAATACACAAATACCAAGCTATAAGGAAATAGAATCACCAATCACGCACATAGAACAAGTGTCCAAAAATATTGGTGAACATGGTCGACTACAAAGTTCAGTATAGATTCTTACAGGACAAGCTGCTAGATGGTGGGATACCCATCAGACAAGACTGCAGACCTGGACAACAGCTTCGACTTACTTTGTAGAAAGGTATGGAGGAAGTAAGTTAACCAACCAAGCTCAGATACCTATTTTCATTCAAGGACAGAATCGAGAAGACCATATTAATACATGTGAAAAAGAATGGAGAAGACTTGGGTACAAAGATGAATGTGCATGGCCACATCTGTTCCCATAAACCCTTGCCTACTTACCAAACAAATGGTATAAGATGGAAGAAGCCCGAGGTGAAACACTTCTATGGCATGAACTCAGAGAAAATTTTATCAACGATTTCAACTTTATACCACAAAATAAGAATTTGGTCTAAACAACAAAGCAAATTCATGAATTTATACAGCCAAGAGAAAACAAACCCTTAAAAGATAACTGACAGACAATGGACTGTAACAATATACAAACCAGGACAATTCCATAGTCGACAAGACTACAATTAGAAAATGAAAATACTGAAGGGAAAAGCTTTAGATGGAAATTAAACCATGTCGAAATGACCAAACCTATTCGCACAGTACTCAAAGTTGGGACAAACGACAAGGACGATACCGACTGAATGACTACAGCCGACTACCCTGCCACATTCTCATAGTTTAAAGCAGGAAGCTGACTAATCAATGAAGCCAAAGCACCGGAATGGATAGATGCTAAGGTCAAAACTAGAGAATTAGACATCTCCAATGATGACCGACCAAAAATGGCAAATATTGGAGACTACTAGAGTGAAGAGCAGACAGCAAAAATAGTGAACCTCTTAAAAGAGTTCCAGGATGTATTTGCCCGATATTATACAAATCTCAAAGGTTTAGTCCATGAAATGGGTGAAATAAAAATTGACACTAAAGCTAATATTTGATCTGTGAATAAAAGGCCATATAAGCTAGCTCATAAATACAAAGAGATAGTAAAAAAGGAGACTGATAACATGCTTGCAGCAGGCATCATCTACCCTATTAACCAATCAGAATGGGAAAGTCCAATGGTTGTTCAACCTAAAAAACATGATCTGACCAAATTAAAAATTTGTGTCGACTTCAGGGAGATAAATAAAGTGACACTAACAGACCCATTTCCAACTCCTTATGCAAGTGAAATCTTAAATGAAGTTGCAGGACATGAATGCTATTCATTTATAGATGGATGATCAGGTTATAACCAAGTGCCAATAGCTAAACAAGATCAGAAAAAAACAACATTTGTATGTGAATTTGGCTCATTTACTTACAAGGTTATGCCTTTTGGATTAAATAATGCACCTGCAGTATTCTCTAGAATTGTGGTCAAAACATTCCAAGAATATATTTACAAAACCATGGCAGTATACTTTGATTATTGGACAATATACTCCATGTTAAAAGATCATTGCAAGTGGCTAAGGCTTATGTTGGAAAGATGTCGAAAAATCCAATTAGCTTTAAACATTAGGAAGTGCATATTTGTGACCCCGATAGGGATATTGTTAGGACACATTGTCTGTAAGGAAGGAATTAAGGTTTACTTGGCAAAAATCAAAATTATCCTTGACCTCAAACCACCAGTAAACTCAAAACAAGTCAGGGTGTTACTTGGCCACACAGGCTATTACAGAAAATTCATAAGATATTATTTAGATATAGCCTATGCACTAGAAGAACTATTAAGGGAAGATAAAGAATTCAACTGGACAAATGAATGTCACATATCATTTTAAAAACTAAAAATAAAACTAGTCAAAGCACCAATCCTAAGGTTTCCAAATAGGTCGACTAAATTCCATGTCCACATCGATGCATCAGGTCTAGCAATAGGAGAAATCCTAACTTAGCCAGGAGATGATGGAATGGATTATCCTATAGTTTACAGTAGAAGGAAACTAAACAAAGCTAAACAAAACTATTCGACGACAGAAAGAGAAGCATTAGGAATGGTCTTTACACTACAAAAATATCGACATTATCTCCTAGCTAATCCATTTATCTTTTACACTGATCATCAGGCATTAAAATACCTTGTGAATAAGCCTATACACCATGGAAAAATTTGTCGATGGTTACTTCTATTCCAAGAATTTGAGTTCAAATTCATTGTCAGACTAGGTAAGTTAAATCCTGATTCCAACCATTTATCTCGAATTAACACAGGAGAGGAACCGATAGGAGTCGAAGACAACTTACCAGATGCACATCTATTTCGAATAGAAGCAGTCTCGATAGAGTTAGAGGAAATAGCTCAGTTTTTAGAAGATGGACAAGCACCAGAAGGCATGAGTGCCAAAAAGAAATAGATCTTTGCCATGAAAGCTACACCTTATAGCATCATAAATGGACTCCTATACAAAATGGGTTTAGATGACATCCTTAGAAGGTGTGTACTAGAACATGAAAGGAAAAAAATTATGTATGAAGCACATTATGGACCTGTAAGAGGACATTTCCAAGTAGACACAACTACAAATAAAATCCAACAATCAAGGTTATGGTGGCCAACACTTCACCAAGATTTCAAAAGCCTTGTAAGCCAATATGACAGATGCCAATGACTAGGTCGACCCCTGCCTAGCATAGAAATTCCCTTGATCTCGGCAAACCCAAGTTTGACATTTGAAATTTGAGCCATCGAATTCATAGGACCATTTCCTATACCAACAAAAATAATAGGTGCAAGGTACATAATAACTGCAGTCGAATATGTAACCAAATGGGCAGAGGCAGAACCAGTCGACACATGTTTCAGTGAGATAGCTACTAAGTTTATCTATGAGAATATCATTACCAGATTTGGATATCCATTAACCCTAATTAGCAAATAGGGAACACACTTTATCAATAGAACTATCAAAACCCTAACAGACCAGTTCCAAATCGACCATAGTCAGAGCACAGCATACCATCCTCAGTCGAATGGAGCAATTGAAGCATTTAACAAAACATTAACAAAAGGATTAACCAAAATATGTAATGTTGATAAAGACGACTGGGATGGGAAGACACTTGCAGTACTATGGGCATACAAAACAACATACAAATGATCAACCGACCAAACCCCCTTTCGACTAGTTTATGGACAAGAAGCAGTAGTTCCACTACACTTCCGACAACAGACACCTAGTATCGCAGAAATTTTACATGTTGATGTCGAACAAGGAAGAAAGGACCAAATATTACAACTAAGTAAACTTCAAGAACACTGAATAATTGTGATACAACATCAAGAAATCCATAAACAACAACAAAAGGCATAGAATGATATAAACATCAAGAATAAAAATCTGTCAGTAGGAGACCTTGCTTTACTATACAATAGTCAGGTAAAAGGAAAACCTAAAAGGTTACATACATAATGGATGGGACCCTATGTTGTTGAAGAGATACATGCCAATGAATTAGTCTGACTAAATACGTTACAAGGCATAGTATTTCGGAAACTCATTAATGGAGCTAGACTAAAATGCTATAGAAACTAAAAAAACCACATTTAAAAAAAAAACATATAACAACCATAACGGTTAAACAAAAACTATAAAAACCTAAAAATCCAACAAGAAAATAGTACTGTTATATGCACAAAACTATGACAGGAAATCAACACTTCAACAATCGACATGATGTCCATTGACATAACACCATCGACCATTTTCATAACCGACATCGACCGACGACCTCGATAGTCCCATCGCGCATTCATGACTTCAAGCACCAAAAGAAAATCACCATTAATGCACTCTCAAGTGTTATAGCTAGAACATTACGTTCGCCATTAATACACCCATCGACAAGAACATCCAACGCATCCCCTATAAATACTGAACCACCAAAGGATCATTCACCACAATTCAAACAGAGAGAGCATCATAGCAACCACATGATTGAAAACCAAGAGCATCGTAGTAAAACTGACCCCCAGACCAACAAGATGGCACCAAAACAGACCAGAGCCTCAGCCAAGACCAAGGAATTACATACTGCAGAGACGCCATTATTGAGAAGATTAAAGAACATTAATAATGATAAGGTGCAGGAAGGCTCATGGGAAAAACTATGGGCCGAGATAAAAGAATGGACATATGTCGACAAGACACCTACCCAAGCTGCAGAGAAAATACAACATAGTTCCATTGTAAATTATGTCAACGTGCCGCTCATGGCCAGCTTCGATGGCACAAAAGAAACAACAGTCAATTTTGTCATAAGATGGTACCACAACGACTGATTTTACTTTGACCAACTGGTCAACATCTCTGGGGAAGTCATTTCCAATTTAACAGGGCTATCAAACAAAGGAGACCCAGTATTAGTCGGTATAAAAGAAGGACTGGTCGAAGAATTAATAGGGTTGGCATCGAGCAAAAAATCAAAAGGACTAATGATTGGTCACATAACACATCGAATGCCATAGATTGTGGCCAAAATCAAACTATTACACTCACAATGGCAGGTCGTGGAAGCGGCCTCAAAATAGATATGTTGGAAGCAGTAGGCACCATTGCAACCAATGGAAAGATATACAGTTGGGGTGAGTATGTCACAAACATGATGAAAAACATCTGTGAGAAATTCCAAGAAATGGGAGGAATTATCAGATTCCCATCCCTTATCTTATGGATAGTAATGTTCGCTATTTTCCATGAAGGAGACAAAAAATTTCAAGAACCGACAAAATTCCATATGTGGAGATTCAAAGCGTTCTCCCAGAAAGGAACAATGAAGGAGCTTGTGAATGGGAAAGTGCTATTGGAAAATTGGCTCCAGCAGCTAAAAGTTCATACAACTAGATGGAGGGTGCCTTAGAACATCCGACGAAGTCTTCCTAAAAAGGCCCACATTCAACTAGAGCTCGACCATACCGCGGTGTGGTACATGCGAGGCACCAAATAAAATGCAAATACCCTCGACTATTATCCGTCAGTTGAAGCGATATTTTGGGAACTATCTCAACAGGAAGGAACAAAGATACCAATACCAACAAAAGCAAAGGAAATGGACTTATCGATAGAGGAACCATTGATAGACCAAGAGAAGGAGGATGATTACGAACTTAATCTATACATCAGTACCTTTGTGTCAGAGGAGGCACCGGTCAGCTATAGATCATAATCAAGCCTCCGATGGCACAAAGGGAAGAAACACATGTAGAACAGCAGGTAACCAATCCAGCTGAAGAAAATCTCATCCCGACTCAAATACCAATGGAAGGGATAGAAACTGAAAATCCAGAGTATGCTATCACCAAAGAGATTATCACCAAATTATCGAAGGAGATAGCAGCTGGAAGAAAATGGAAAAGAACACAACAACAACCACAAGGTAAAGGTAAGCACAAGCTTATCATTATAAAGTCCTCAGATGATGACGAGGAACTAGAAGATACGACCCTTGACGTGATAGAAGATGTTGCAGAAAACAAAGGGCCAGTCAAAACCCAATTTTAGAAATTTGTCGAGGAAGGGGCACAGCAAGGTTGACCAAAGAAGTAGAAAATCACACACACTTAGATGCCTAAAAATGTTGTAGATCTTGTGTCTACACCCCCACCTCTATCTCCGGCAAAAATCACAGAAGAGCTAGTACCAAAAGAGCTTTCAATAATCCCACTCGACTTATGCAAAAGTGTTATGTCAGAGGCTGTGAAAGAAAAGTTCAGCTAGGACAAAGACCTCCAGGATTACATCAAAAAATTGCCTGAGATATTCACCAAGGTGCATAAGTTCTCTACCAAAGCACCTCTTTTCGAAGTCAGAGGATCTCGACTACTAGTTTCCCAACCTGGCCAAGTACTCTAGAGGCCAAAGACGGTGGCAATAATCAGATCAACATTCGAAAGGAACCCCAAAAAAGAAGCTGAAGTTATCACATGTCGGATCACGTCCATCACTCCGACCGAACCTAAACCCCAACCACTAGCTGCTGAACCGACTAGAGGAGAGGAAGAAGAAAATATGGAGGACATAAATCGAGAAATTGACCAACTGTTCTTCTACCTGGACTCACCTCCTCAAATCAAAATTTCACCACTCGACCACACTTCCACCAACACCAACACCACCACCCCCTAACTCAGAACTCCTAATTCAACCAGCTGCACCAGAACCACCACCACCATTAGTAACAATCGCATCCACTTCTGAACCCTCTACACCCAACCAACCAAAAGTACAACCAGATGCAACAGACATCCAACCGACTCAAACAGAAATACCATCAACCAGTGCTGCACACCAAACAGACAATCCAGACTTGACTCTTGCAGGTACACAGGTACTGAAACAAGAAGAACCAGAGAAGCACAAAAAGAATAAGGAAAAAAAGAAGAAGGACCATCATGGATAGATAGAAATGGTCCACATCAATCTACTTATGTTGACCACTATGTTTGATGCAACCAAATTGAGAGATCTAGATCTAGGACAACTACTGGAAGCACTAGCAGTTGAAGCAAAAACAAGGAACCAACACAGACGTAAGGAGCTAGACAACAAGGAAAAAGAACAAGTTAACTTCCTTAACAAATGCAGGAACCTGGTCCAGTCTATGATACCAGGAACGATAGAGGTCGACACCGAAAAACCGCTAGAAAAATCTTATCAGCTATTTGAAAGCATCTTGTCGGCGCTCCAAGCACAAATTCAGGACACCAAAGAGGAATAGAAATAAGAAACCGTTTGGCTACTAATGGAGCAACACACAACCTTTTCATAAGCCTACAAAATTTTGCAAGATCACATGGAGGAGTATGTTATCATGGAAAAATTACTGTGATACTGGGCTGCTTACTATGGGCAAGTCTATCAGCAAACTAGGAAGACCTGACAAGAGATCCAAGCACTCGAGAAGAGGAAAAGTACTGACAAAGCACTCAGAAGCACAATTGAAGATCAGATAATGCTTGAAACAGCTAAACTATAGAATCTCAAATGGGAAGCACATCAGTGGCTTCATCAAGCCATCCCAAACTTAGAAAAAGTAGACGTCATCTATCCACAAATGAAATGACTCATAGAGACAGCAGAGGAAAAGGACCAGTTTATGGGTCCCAACATGGGAAAAATAGCTGAAATTTCCATTCAAGAGAAAATGTCGATCTTGTCAAGTATGACTACACTAACCATCGACATACAGAAAATATTGCAGAGTTGAATGGATTTCCAACATCACCTCACAATGACATCCCCAGCAATTATCGAAGTCTATGTACAGAAAAAACTGACCATCAGACTTCACAGCTCATGAATATCAAAGCACAAAATAATGACTACTTAGACAGACAAGGAAATTTGGGTACCTCCGTATTTTTTTGGGACAAAGAAAGGTTTTGTTCATGGGGGAGATGTTGGAGGAGCAAGTCAGTATGTCGACTTGAATGATAGCCGACTTAGTCAATCAGCCGACTAAGTCATTCACCCGACTAATTAGAGATTAGGTCGGCCACCTAAGGTCATGTCGGTTGAGTAAACCGATAGGTAGTTATTTTGTAACTGATTGTCAATCATATATATTAGGCTGTTGAGCCAGATGAGAATTCGGTTCAGTTCTCTACATTGTATGGACCCTCTCATGTTAATATAATCTGTTATTCTATCTACTTGTTCTTATCTCTTGTCTCTGTTATGTATGTATGCTTTAGTATGTATTATTGGTAACCCTATGTGATCTGTGAGATTACAACATCATCGATATCATAATCAACCTCATCCTCATCCTCATCCTCAACCTCATCATTGTCACTAATGTTATCATCATCATCATCATCATCATCAATGCTATCATCCTCATCATCATGATCATGTTCATACACATTAGAATAATAAAAATCCATCATCATGGTCATCCTCATTAGAATAATCGTAACCATCATCATCTTCATCTTTATTATCATCAATGGTATGATCATAATCATCATAATTATCATCACCGCAACCACCATCATCATCATCTTCTTCTTCATCATCATCATCATCATCATCGACATCCTAATCAACCTCATCCTCATCCGCATGTTCATCCTAGCGATGATTTTTCATGGAAAAAATGTTCACATGTAATATTGATAGATGAGACCCATGACATAATTAATAGGGAGAGATATCATAGGAACTATGTTCATCGTGTACTATCTCCGTTTATCTGTGCATTAACACATGTAATCAGGTATTATCTCATGTTCTTCAGGTCATCAAAGATCCAATCATCTAACGATACATCATAGTGTCAACCGACTCTGATGAAGCATCACACAATAGCTTCATGTTCGATGCCATAGGTGTGGCCATAGCCCTGCAGTCGATCATCCCAAATCTCTTCAGGATCTCTACTGCATACTTCCCTTGTCCAAGGAAGATTCCATTCGTACTCTGCCACACCTCCATACCTAAGAAATAATGCATCATACCCAAGTCCTTCATCTCGAACTCGGCCACAAGATTTCTCTTCGTATCAGCAATCATCCCATCCATACTTGTCACAAATAGATCATCTACATATAGTAGAAGCATCACTAGGTTTCCATCTTCAACCTTGTAGTAAAGGTTGGAATATGCTTTACTCTTGGTAAAGCCCAAACTGGATAGAAAGCTATCAATTATGTTGTGCCATGTCCTGGGTGCCTATTTCAAACCATACATGGATTTCTTCAATCTGCACACATGAGACTCCCTGTCATGTGTCTCAAAACCGAGTGATTGTTCTACATACACTTCCTCTTCCACTACACCATTCAAGAAAGTAGTCTTGACATCCATTTGGTGTATCTTCCATTTCATTACTGCAGCCAGAGAAAGTACTGATCTGATGGAAGTGTATCTGGCTACAGGTGCAAAGGTTTCTTCATAATATATTCCTTCTTTTTGAGAGAAACCCCGAGCCACAAATATTTCCTTATACGTTTCAATGCTACCTTCTATAGCATGCTTGATCTTGTAGGTCCATTTGGAAGTTACAACTGACTTCCCTTCTGGTGTTGGGACAACATCCCAAACATTATTCTTCATGATCGATTGGTATTCTTTGATCATAGCATCCTTCCATTCTTTCCGTTCTGCTGCCTGTTCATAACTGGAAGGTTCTTTATCAATGAAATGACATAGTAAAGCTACATACCTGGAGTAGGATCTGGTCCTCTTTCTTTCTATGTGATTCTCTTCTGGAGCCCCATATCTTTCTACACCTTGGATAAGTTCTCATACCCAAGCAAGTTTCCTCTTGTGAGGATTCTTCTCCAGAGGTGGATCTACAGGTCTTTGTGGTTCTTCAAATTCTCGATCTTCTTCTTGAATTTCTTTGTTCATGGTTGTATCATGAATTATGAGTGCTTCCGCTTCTTTAGGTTCTTCAACAGGTCTCTTTCTAGATTTTTTGTAAGCTATGTCTTCATCAAATGTTACATCCCTGCTGATGTCAATCTTCTTGTATCCTAGGAAATATATTATGTAAGCCTTCAAGCTTTTAGAGTATCCTACAAATATACCCTTCTTTCCTGAAGGATCTAATTTTGTTCTTTTCTCTTTTGGAATGTGTATGTACATAGGATAGCCGAATATTCTGAGATGGTTGACTTCTAGTTTCTTGCTGGAGAAGACTTCTTCAAGAGTCTTGTTCTCGAGTACTCTATGTGGATTTTGATTCTGTACATACACCGCTATTCTGGCATCTTTTTCCCAAAGATGCATATGAAGATCTTGATCATGAAGCATTGCTTTTTCAGCTTCCATGATAGTTCTGTTCTTCCATTCCTCAATCCCATTCTGTTGTGGATTATAAGGAGTGGACAACTCCCTCTTAATCCCTGATTCTTTACATAGCTCTTTGAATTCATTCGAAGTGAATTCTCCACTATTATCTAATCGAAAGGTCTTGATATTCTTTTCAGTGTGATTCTCAATCAAGGATTTGAATTCCTTGAACTTGTTGAATACTTCGTCTTTATTCTTCATGAATTAAACCCATGTCTTCCTAGAAAAATCATCAATAAAAGAAACATAATATGCATACCCACTTAGTGATTTTGATGACATAGGACCACAGACATTGGAGTGGATGATTTCCAATATTCCTTTTTCTTTTCTTTCACTACTTGGAAATCTCTTCTTTGTATTCTTTCCTTTCGCACATCCTTTGTAGACCCTGTCATGTTTTGCTTGCATTTCTGGAATACCTTCAACAGCTTTGCTTGCAAGAGGTAGTGCTTTGTAATGCACATGTGCAAGCCTTCTACGCCAAAGTTCACTTGGCTCTACTGTGTCATGGACCAAGGCTTGTTCTAGATGGCCCTTCAATTTGTACAAACCTCCTTCTTGTTCTCCAATTACCACCACATCATCGATAGTCTTTCCTCTTGGATACATGATTACTTGACCATCTATGGATGCAACCCTCATTCCTTTTGCATCCAATGTTGATATGGAAAGAAGGTTATTCTTGAGTCTTGGCACAAACAATACTTCCTTCATTGTTAGAGACTTACCAGAATCTAGTTTATAGGAAGATTCCCCACTACATTTTATTGGATATTGGTAGTCATCTCCTAGCTTCACCTTGTGAGGTGATTCATGTTTTGAAAGTTTCACAAAGGATTCCTTGAATCTAGTCATATGTTTGGAGGCCCCACTATCAATAATCCAATCATCACTTCCATGAGTAATGTTTCCTATGAGAGGGGATATCAAAACATATTCATCCTCGCTTGAAGAATCTTCACTTTCATATCTAGATCTCTTCTTGGATGGTTCATCATCCTCTGTAGCATGAGCATGATGTCTTCTCTTGCTTCCCTTCTTCTTGTGAGAGATACTTTTGTTCTTAGGACAATCTCTAGCAAAGTGTCCTTTTTCATCACATGTATAGCAAATTAACTTAGACCTATCTCTAGGCTTTCTAGAGTTATTCCTGTGATGAGAGTACTTACTTCTATGATGGATGGATCTGGGTTTCTTGGATTGTACTGTGAGATCTTGATCTTCACTTCCCATCTTCTCTTCTCGAGCTGCTATTTGAGCTTATTCTTGAGAAAATTCTTCCCACAGTCTGCTGAACTTGACTAACTTCTTTCTAGCACAGATCCCTTGAATGAAAGAGTCCTATGTCCTAGGGAGACCATTCAAGGTGGTCCTCACAATTTTTGCATTCTCCACTTCTTCATCTACTGCTTCCAATTGTTCCTTGATCTGATAAACCCTTGTGAATTAATACTAGATGGTCTCTTCATTATGGATCTTTACATTCTTCAGTTGATTCCTTAGATTCATCTTCCAGTTTATGTTCTTCCCTTCAAACAATTTGGTTAGGGCATCAAACATAGCTTTATGTGTCTTGAGAGAGGACACCTGTGGGATAAGGTGATCCTTGATAGAATCAGCAATGATCCTCTTTTTCATAACCATCTTATTCTTATGTAAGGCCTTTGCCTCATCTCCCTCTGGAACTAGAACCTCCTCATGGATGTAGGAGTCTAACTCATTTTCTTCTAGGACCAAGGAGATCCTATACTTCCAGGCTCGGAAGTTATTAGCTCCCTCAAGCTTTTCATCAAGCTTGGTATGATGATGCATCTTAAATTGAGAACCTCAAATGGAAATACAAAACATTTTAGATCTTACCAGGGTCAAGATGTCAGATATGAAACTTGAGCTGAAATCCTGCAGAGCTGGTTTAGGAGCATATTAGGGTTTTGCTTTTTCGGAGTTCTGTCCACCCAAATGCCTTGAAATTTGTCCCTAACTTCAATTTTGGGGAGGAGATCAATCCAAGCCTGGGCTCACCAAAAAATTCCTCTTCTGTGAAAATCCCTAATTTCCGGTAGCAGTGACAGGTCCAAAACTGAAAAACCTCAGAATTGGATTCTTCTTCGACAGAAAGATGCGCCCTAAGGAGGAGAGTTATTCCACCTTACTTTTGCTGAAAATTTGTGGAGCAATATCCACAAACTAGGAATCCCTAGTTCCCGCAGTTGCAAAGTGTCTTCTTCTCAGGTTAGCTCTGATACCATGTTAGTTTTTCAGCATTAAGCTAGCATTATTAGGATCTTTAACTGAGAGAATAAAAAGCACAACAATTAAATACAAGAGACAATGAACATAGTGTTTTTCCTCGGGGAAACCATAAAGGAGAAAACCTCACAACTTCCTCAGAGATAGAATCAAGAACAAAATAGAAAAGCCCAAAATAGTAAGTGATCTTCGACATCAGTATCCTTCTTCTTATCTAGCCCCAGTGTCTTCTCCTTCCTCAACTATGTTCTACACTTGAGTGTGTATGATTTGTGTACTAAATAGAGATTCCAGCTCTCTATTTATACTAATCCAAGCATGACTAAAACCCTACTAGGGCCGACCTCTACTAGGAGAGTCTAATAACTCTAGTGCCCCGGGATTGTGGGGAATTTAACCCTTAGACAATTGGAGGGTTACCAACAATGACTTGACATGACTTGTTTACATAATAGATCCTCCCAATAGAAACATCGGGGCATGACAACATGACTCAAATACATAATAGATACATCCCAGAATAAACATTGGGTTACAAGACATAAGATACATAGATGAATACATTTGGAAGTTACAAATACATCAACAAATATGATGGAAATAAGGACAATGATCATGATAATCCTGATGACTACGGTGGAAATGATAATTTCATTATCATCATCATCATCATCATCATCACTAACGATGATGATGATGTCAATGTTGTTTCTTATGACATTGATGACCATGACGACAATGACGATGGTGTTGTTTATGACAAAAAAAATAAACTTAAAAAAAAACAAAAAGTTAAAAAAATAGTAAATATAAAATAATAATTATAAACAATAAATAAATAAACCTTAAAAAACAACAAACAATTAAAACTATCCATCTTACCTTCCCCCTATCCCGACAACAAAATTTTACATCTTTCACTTACCTCACCCGCGTAATACGCCCAAGGTCATAGAGTAGTTTCCAAGGTTGCATAGGAGGTTTTTCAGTTACTGTTAGAACAGTAATCCAAACCCTTAGTACCTTAGTCTAAGTCCCTAGTCAATTTAATTTTCATTTGTGCATTATTACACTATGGTTTGGACTTAGGTAGCTTAATTTGGAAAAATAACCAGTTATATTAGATATTTAACACCTACATGAGCACTCTAGCTCAGTTAAATTCCACATGTGTGCCCTAATTCATTTCCAGTGCACTCCCATTCATTTAATGTAGTCTTTTTTTTTTACTAGGAGCTCTAGGGGTGGATTTAGCCCACTTTTGGACTATTTTCAGCCATTAATGCCCACCTAGAGCCTCTTAATAACCTCATTTTGCACACCCACACATGATAATGAGTCATGATTTATCCAAGTCACTTATACCATGTACACAGCTCCATTCGTGACCATTTGGTCTGGGTTGGAGCGAGTTTCGCCCACCTAGAGGGGATTGAGGCCAATTTGGCCAATTTCACATGTACAATCATTTTGGGATTCCTAAGCCTCACGAACCACTTCATATGTAATATAAAACTATTCCTAACATATTCACATGTTAGAAAATCAAATAATATCCAGTTTCAGTTCACATTGCATGTGTAAATTTGTTCTCTTTTCATGGTTTTTTGTTGGTTTTCCATGTAATTGGATTTGTGAGTTTCTATAAGGATCCTAGATATTGTTGTAGATCAAAATTATCACATGTAATTAGATATGAGTGGAGCTTATGGAGTTGCATATCAATCCTGAGCGTTTGAGATGCATTGTTCAGAGAAATTCCAGATAAAATTGAGTGTTTTTTGCAAAATTTTCAGCAATTTTCTGACCATTAGCGCGGGAAGAAATGGAATCAACCCACATATTTCTTTCCCCCTTTAATTTATTTTATTGGAAGAATAAATGGTTATTCAATTGATTCCAAGGGTCTCTATAGTGTTACCATGGGCATAGAGGTGGATCCAAACTCTGCTGTAGAGAAAGCCAAGCACCTCAATAGACTTGATGAAGCATATGGATTGCTATGCCTAAGTATTTCGAGAGAGCTCTTATTTCATATAGACAATTTGACAACCCGAAATGAAGTCTAGGTTAAACTAGAATCACTCTTTGGGAAAGCTGATGAACTGAGATGACATTAGCTTGAAAACAAGCTCATAATCCTGAGCCCACCGCATTTTGAAACTATCCATAAGTTATTCATGAAGTACAAGTCTTTATTTATTTAGCTAAATAAATGTGGTATTGAGAAGAAAGAGGATTAGTTGATACTATCCATCCTTTCAAAGTTAGGCCCAGAATTTTCAGTGTTTGTAAGCACCTTCCATTCTGGAAAATTGACACTTCAAAATGGGCAGATGCCAACACTAGCCAGCTTCACAGAATCCCTCACCCAGGAGCAAGAAAACCTAGTCCAATTGGGAACCATAAAATCTAAGGATCAATATTTGGCCATGGGTGTTTCAAATTCCTCCAAGGGAAAGTAGAAGGAAAAGAATTTGAAGCAGCCAGAGAAGAGGAAGTTTGACAAACCCAAATCCAGTGATGGGGGCTCGAATCCTCCCAAGGATAAGTAAAAGAAAGGGAACGAGAAAATCAAATGCACATATTTCCACAAGGGATGGAATATAGAATTATCATGCATGAAGTAAACCATTGATTATATGGCATAGCTACTGGAGAAAAACAACATCCATGTCCCAGATGGCGCAAGGAAGAAAGATGGCACCTCCAATTCAGAAAACAAGGAGAAATGCCATGCCTTGGTAGCAGGTAGTTCTAATTACTCAACCTTAATAATTTATTTAGGGGTATCTAGACACATGGTTTCCACCAAAGAGCTCTTCTCCTCCATGCATTCGAATGCTGGCCCAACAGTTCGAATGGGAGATGACTCTGAAATCCAGACCAAGTGAATCGGTAGGATTGATTTGGAGCATGGTTATTTCAGTAATGTTCTCTATGTACTAGAATTGGATTAAAATTTTCTATCAGTCTATCAAATGACTCATACAATATAATACAAGAGAGTGGCATTCACTCCTGACGTGGTATAAATTACAAAAATATCATCAAACCAATTTGTGTCAATTGGGTATGCATACCCCCAAGAGAGGATGTACAAGTTCTCGAATTTAGTCCCTAGTTCCAATGACCAAGCTCTCCTCTCTCATTCCAATGAGACTTCTAATATATGGAATGAAATGTTTGGGAAAATGAACTACAAGTTTCTCCAAGCACTTCACAAAGATGAGATGGTGGAAGGACTTCCTCAAATCAAATAATCAAATGGAGCTTGCATTGGGTGTGTAGTTGGGAAGCATCTAGAGCACAACTACGAGAAGTGGAAGGAAAGGAGAGTCTCACAAACTCTTGTATTGGTACATTTAGACCTTATTTTTCCTCTATCGACTCCCTCCTATGGTGGATCAATGTATGTACTCACATTCATTGATGACTACTCGATATTCTACTAGGTATTGTTCCTAAAATTGAAATTTGAAGTCTTTGAACAATTGAAGATTTGGAAGGCCTTAGTAGAGAATCAAAGTGGGAATAGGATAAATATCCTTAGGAATGATAATGGGAAGGAGTATTTCAAAAAAATTATTCAGCAAATTTGTGAGGAATTTGGCATTCAAATTCAACATTCAACTCCCTATACACCATTGCAAAATGGTGTGGCAGAGAGGAAAAATAGATCTATCAAGGAGATGGCCACATGCATGATTGAGGAAAGGGATATAAGTCCCAAGATATGGGATGAGGATATTAATTGTGTTGCACATATAAGTAATATGGAATCCCACAAATCAGTCAAAGGAAAAACTCCCTACGAGCCATGGTTTGGCCATAAACCAAATGTCTCGAATTTCAGGATTTTTGGATCAAGACCATGGGCTCGAATTCCTTCAGAAAAGAGGAAGGCTTTGCAGCCACATAGTAAGGAATGCATAATGGTTGGATATGGTGATGATACAAAAGGTTACAATCTCTTTTATACATCCACACTTAAGACTTTCATTGAGAGGAGTGTGCAATTCGAAGAGGAACCAATACCATATTTTGAGCTTGCACTGAGGGAATGCTCTTCTCCCCAACACCTTGATGAAGTAAGTGATGATTCATGATCTATATTTTATGGTAATTATGATATAGATATGGATTTATATTACATTCTATATATTATTCACCATCAAGGCCCAAGTGGGATGAAAAAATCATACAAGATGCAAGGGAATTGGCATGCAATCCCCAAGAGCCTAAGAAGACTAGATCTAAACCTAACATTGCTTACTATGCAAGTGAAAGTGATGTTATTGAGTGCTGTTATATGCTGATTGGAAATGATCCATATTCATATCAGGAAGCTTTGCATGACCCAATATGGCAATAAGAAATCAAAGAAGAATTCCATTCTCTTCAATAGAATAAACATGGGAATTGGTTCCCCTTCCTCCCAAGAGGAAGCTTGTTCAATGCAAGTGGATATTTCAAACCAAACCTGCTTGTGATGGTTCAAATGTTAATTAAAAATCCATATTAGTTTCTAATGGCTACTCTCAAGTACATGATGTGTTCTACACCGAAACATTTGCACCAGTTGGAAAGATGGATTCAATAAGACTAGTTTTAGCAATTGCAACTAGTAAGGGTTGGCAAGTGCACCATATGGATGTAAAGAGTGAATTATTACATGGAGAGATAGAAGAGGATATCTACATGAATAAAACTGAAGGTTTCCAAGATGATCCTTCACTTTTTTTTGTTACACCTAAATATCATCGCCATCATGTTATGAGATAGGTATTCCCTTCTTTGTTCCATTCCCTCAGAGTTTTCCCTAGAGAAATGAAAGAAGAAAATTGTCCCCTTGTAATTTTTCCTTGTTTTGAGCTGGTAATGCTACTTTTACATGTGAAAATGGAGCTTCCACTTCTCTTTCCATTAATTAAAATGGTCTTATGCCCTCAACAACATTTTCTTCAGCAAAAGCACGATGCTATATTTTTAAAGGAAAAAAAGGAAGCTTCGAGAGGCTTCTCGAATCTTGCCTCTGTGCATCCTCATCCATATGATTTAGGACCAGCTGGAGCTTGAGATACTTCATTTTTTTATCTTATCTCCACCTCACCCATGGAATCCTCAACCATACTTATCCTCCCATGCCTTTAAATACTAGCTCATCCCCCGTGAGAGAGAGGAGGAATAATTGTGTTGAACACCCAAACTCTGTCAAAATAATTCTTGAGATATTGGAGGCAAGGTGAAGTTAGAGGCCAGGAGCCATTGGAAGGAACTCTCAACACCAAGGAATAAATGTTGCAATATCTCCAATCATTTCTAACAAAAAAATTCTTTTATTTCCCATATTTATTGTTTCATGTGTATGCATTGTTTGATTCCTTGGTCACAAACATAGATCTAGTTTATTATCATGTATATTATCATCTTTATCTTGTTGTATTTTAATTTTTATAGGTTCTTCTATAATATCAAATATCAAAGCTTCAAGGATAGCAAGGAAAAAATTTAAGAGAAGTATTGATGCATTATATTCAAGTAATTAACCAGATCTAGGGGAAGTTTAACATTTGGGTTTGTGTTTTGTTATAGATATGAACCATTCAGGATTAGGGAAAAAACTTTTGTCTGTAGGAGGTGAGGATTTTTGGAAAAAAAATTTGTGACTCCATTGGGGACTACTTTGAGTTCTTAATGTTTGTTAAGTTGAAACCTCCACCTTCATTTTCAGTTTGTAGATCTACTTTTCAATTGATAGATCTGTAGATATTATTTGAATTTGATTGATTTGCCTTTATCCACCTTTGGATATTCATAATTTTGGTTCACTGGGTTTTTTGGTGATTGTTTGGGTTCATTTTTTGGACTATAAATTACTTTTCTATCGCATTTTTTATTTTTCAAATATCCATCTCGGACACCGTTCCTGGGTTGTATATCAAATCTGGTTCTAGAGATTCCACCGCATATTCCCTGACAGAATAAAGCGGTTCCACCACCCTTTTTCTGTGTGAAAGAATCGGTGCTAGAATTGGTAACGATCTGGTGTGAACCTGCAATAGGCAGTGCCACCGCTTTGTTCTTGTAGACAAGAAAAGGTGTTCATGCTGGTAACGCTTTGTTCAACACTTGTAACTCACGGTGCCAGGTATTCTTGTTAGCCATGTTTGGTGTTTGATTCTTAAATTCTTCTTTTAGTATTTGGGATCAATGCTTTAGATAGTTATAGTTGTGTTTTGAACTCTGCAATTTATTTTTTAATAGAAAACTCAATAAAAAATCGAATGTGAATTCATAGGTATTTTCAAGAATTGTGATTGATGTTGGTATTTAAAGCTTCATAGCTGTCTTTGATTGAAACTTGGTTTTGCTAGATATCTAATTTTTGTCTTCTTTGATAGAACAAGAAATGATTCATCTCAGTTTTTATTCATTTTCTCTACATGATTTTTGTATCTTTTTTCCTTTTTTCAAAGAATTATGAAAATACATATAAAATTTATTGTAGAATTTTGTGATTAGTTCATTCTCGCTTTAGTTGAAAAAAACTGAACACTTTTGTATAAAAGTAGTAACAATATTTTCTTTCTTTTCATCAGAGATATCAATTCCTTTTCCATTCAGAATAGAATATTTTTTTTGTTTCAGTTAGGAACAGATCATATAAGCAAGTTTGTTTTATTTTTATATGGGATTTATTCTATGTTTCAAAGAAATTGAATCTCTATCTCCCTTCCTTGAGTACGGTATGTACGGAAAGTGAAAGTGAAATTTTGCACAATCATACTACATGGTTTTACTTTTTAAGTCCTTACCTCATGCATCCACCTAACCATTCAAGATAAAATTAAGCACTAGTTTAAGTTTAAAATATTTAGCAATTTGTGTGATAGGTTAGAGACATGTTTCTACGTCTATAAATGTAGGAGCTGTCATTTATTTCCTGCAATACATCCTGGGGGCTTGTAGTTATTCCATGTACCAAATAGTATATCGAACGACCTTTCATGTACCCTTTAGGTATATCAAAAGGTAATTCACGTAAGGCTCATGTCGAACGGTTGTGCATTAGACAACACTACTACAGAGTAGAGCTCCCACATACCTTGTGTATATCGAGAGACACCTTTAGGAATCCTGAGACCATCCGAGTACAACCCTTTGGTCATCGTATCATTACAATACACTGAGAACAACACTTGGGGAGATTAATACGCATGTACCATCTAAGTAGTTGGGTATGTAGGAAAGGGTACGGTCCCAATCCTCCTTGTCTCTCTCTATTGTTGGATTCTGCAATATATAGCGATTTGTGATGGTTTGAAAATCCCATGAGGTTCCAGACCATGTTTTGCTTGCTTCTTTAGTTTGATTAGTGCTTGTTGTTTGTATAGTTTTTTTTTTAGAAGAGAGAGATAATTTTGTTACATAGTTATCAATTCACCTTCCGAGACTACCAACCAAGACACTCCTTCACCAAGCATGTCTTTTGTTTTCCCTCCATATGGGGATGTGAGTTCTCCTCTCATGGCTAATTTAAGCCTTCCTAGATTGACTATCAGATTACATGTTTGGTTATTCTCCAGTCCATTTATCCCATGTACACCAATTGCTCCAAATACTAACCCTTCATCGCGAGAGCATCGACCTCATGTTGATCCCTCACCTTCTTCACCAGATGTGTCTTCTCCCTTTTCTCCCTCTTCTCCTATTGAAATATGTGGTACTAGTAGTCAGGTGGATAAGAAGAATAAGAAAAGGAAGATTAAGAAGAAGAAAAACAAACAAAAAACCACGTCTCAACCAATTCTCCTCCCAGTGTAGAGAATGTTGATTTTCACAACCAAGAACCGCGTAAGCCAAAATTCGCTTGCAATATTTGCACGAGTGATCACCTTCTGAAAGATTGTTATGGTCTAGTCCTAATTTTAGAAGAATGGTCTAAGGTTTCTCAGTAGTTGATTTCATCAGCCTATGATCATCATACTGATGATACCCCCTCAACCAGTGGCTTTGTGGTTAAGATATTAAAGGTTAAAGTCAGAAATCCTTGTTTGCTCTATAAGGACATGCACTTTACTTACCTTTGTCCTCACATGGATGAAGATTCTAAGTGGTTAGAAGATATTATTGTTCACCATCAATGGATTCCAACATATTATTGTAAGTTTTCTCTTGAACCCCCATTGGTTGACCAAGTTGTTGATTCATTTTCATCCGTGGTCGATCCCACTCTTCCTTTCAAGAGTGAATTCCAAGTGGTCAATTCAGATTCATCTATGGTACGTCAGATGTGAGTGCTGGCCATTCTATCGAGTAGGACAGATATAAGGGCTACCACCTTTCTGACGAGCAGGTCAGATGTGAGTGCTGGCCATTCTGATGAGTAGGTTAGATGTAAGGGCTACCAAAGACCTGCGAGGAGGTAGGCATACATCCAGCATGAAAGAAGGCTGGCTCTGTAGAACTTCCTATGATGAGAAGAATCATGAGATAGCACACATGATGATGACCAGGTGAGATCCAGATCGAGCTATGATCCAGATCTAGTTATGATGACTCTGAGAGATCTAGATCCAGCATTGATGATCCAGATCGAGAGATGATCCAGATCCAGATCCAGATCGAGTGATGATCTAGATCTAGTCCAATGATGATGATCCAGATCCAAATCCATATCGAGTGATGATCTAGATCTAGTCCAGTGATGATGATCCAGATCCAGTGATGATGTCCCATGATGATCCAAATTGAGAGATGATCTATATTTGAAGGATAAAGATGACTTGAAGACTCAGAAGACTCGAGATGTAGATGATGAGATGATCTAGTTGATATAGAGAAGAAGACCAGTGCTGAAAATTGTGTCGAAAGAATACCTTCCTAGTTAAGAGGGAGTGTTGATGTATTTGTAACTTTGGAATGTATTCATCTATGTATCTTATGTATTGTAACCCTATGTTTATTCCGGGATGTATCTATTATGTATTTGAGTCATGTTTTCATGCCCCGATGTTTGGATCGGGAGGATCAATAATGTAAAAAAGTAATGTCAAGTCATAGTGGGTAACTCTTTGATTGTGTAAGAGTTAAAGTCCTCGCATTTTCAGGGCACTAGGGTTATTAGAATCTCCAAGTAGAGGCCAGACCTAGTAGGGTTTTAGTCATGTCGGGATTAGTATAAATAGAGAGTTGGGATCTCTATTTAGCACACATCACTCACACACTCAAGTGTAGCACATAGTTGAGGAAGGAAATACATTGGGGCTAGACAAGAACAAGATTACTGCTGTCGGGAGTGCATCTTACTATTTTTGGGGTTTTACATCTTGTGCTAATTCTATCTCTGAGGAAGTTGCGGGGTTTTCTCCATTTATGGTTTCCCTAATCAAAAACACTGTGTTCATTGTCTCTTGTGTTTGATTGTTGTACTTGTTATTCTCTCAGTAAAGATCCTAACATAATGCTAGCTTAATGTTGAAAAACTAACAAACAAGAGAAACAAATTTCTGTTTCGACAGAACCCTCTCCAAGTAATGAGGTTATTTCCTTTGACTGGAGTAACCTAATAGAATCTCGTCTTCATTTGCGTGTTCCTTTCTAGATAGTTGTGCAAGTTACTGCTAGGTGTATGCTTCACACTATTGTTGACAAAGGGGATTATATTAGCACTCTATCTTAAAATACTTGGTAAGATTTAGGTTCTCCTCATCTTGTGTTAGCCATCGATCAGATAATAGATTTTAATCAAATACCTACTACACCTTTCGGGATCCTTCCTTATTTACTTATTACATTATGAGGGAAAACTATCTGTATTGATGTTATAGTAGTCCAAGGTCCTTTTTATTTCAATATCCTCCTCGAACGTGATTATGTGTGTGCCATGAAGGCTGTAGTGTCCACACTCTTTAGAGTGATGCATTTTCCCCATGATTGGAATATTGTTACCATAAACAATCTTTCCTTTGTTACATGTGACCATCGCATTATTCCTAGTAATCAGACTACCCTAAATGTTCTGCATGTTCTTGTGGTTCCTTCCCCTTCTTCGAGTTAGCTTCTTCCCATCATACGTAAAATGGGGGGCATGGTTCCAGTTTATGGACATAATACTGGAATTAAATTTCTAACTCCTTATGTGAAAGGGGGAAAACTACCAACCTCTAGATATCATGTTGGGTAAGAGAAGGTTAGCGATGATAGTTCCTATTTTTTGTCAAGATCGTTAAAAAATGAAACAAATGCATGTGAACATAGTTTTTTTCTGTGTAAATCTTGTTAAAAAAATGAAACATGTTGATGAGCATAGTTCCCATTGTGTGTCAAGCTCGTTAAAAAATGAAATAAATTTCTACGAGAGTAGTTCCTATTATGTGTCAAGTCTGTTAAAAAATGAAACAGGTCTTTGAGCATGGTTTACTTTCTATTTTTAAGCTCGTAAAAAATTTTAAACTAGCCTTCAAGCATATTTTACCATTTTGGTTTCAAGCTTGCATAAAAATGAAACCATTCTAGAGCATAGTTATCTTTCTATCTCAATCTCTTACAAAAACAAAATAGGCTTTCTCAAGCATAGTTTACTTTCTAGTTTTAAGCTTGCATAAAAATGAAACCGTCCTACAAGCATAGTTATTTTTTGTTTCAAGCTTCTATTAAAATGAAACAATTCATTTTGAGAAAATTTCCTTTTTCATGTCAAGCTCGTTAAAAAATGAAACTGATTCTTCCATTGTGTCAAGCCTTGAACCTTCATTTCACCTTCATGTATTACTTGATCCTCTTTCTTCATCTGTTTCTAGTGAACCTTTTCCTGGTAGTAACCGTGAATTTAGTTGGATCATGAATAGAGTAGGGAGACGAAATGAAGCCAACATATTTACATTATGTTGGATTTATTCTACTCGACAGTTATACTGGGGGAAAGTACCAACCATTGGAAATAATGTTGGGAAAATACCTGTCAATGGGAGTCGCTTTGAGCATAATTTATTTTAGTTTCGAGCTCATTAAAACATGAAACGACCCCTTGAGCATAGTTATTTTTCTATGTCAATCTAGTTAAAAAATGAAATAGATTTTTTTAAGCAAATTTTACCTTTTGGTTTCAATCTTTCATAAAAATGAAACCATGTTTTGAGAATAGTTCATTCTTTGTTACAAGCTCGTTAAAAAATGAAGAATATTCCCTGAGCATTCTTTCAACTGATCTTCGAGCTCGTTAAAAAAAATAAGATGGTGTTGAGCTTACTTTTCATTTTTCATGCTCTGGTTAAAATATGAAAAGGGGTTTGAGGTTACTTTATCAATTTTTTGTGCTCTGGATTCAAACATGAAAAAGGTTCTGAGTTCCTTTTATACCTTCGCCGTGCTCGTTAAAAACTTAGTGAAGAGGTATCAAGTGTTCTTTTACTATTTTTTAGACTCGTTAAAATTGGATTTTGAAAAAAGAAACTTAATGAATTCCTCTTTAAGCTATTTTCAGACTCTTAAAATGTGAAAATATTTCCGAGTGAACTTGTCTTCTCCACTCTTGTAAAAGGACCTAAAGAGTTGTCTTCCTGGTGATAGTTTACCCCTTTTTTGGACCAGTGGAAACTACTTACGAAAAAGGTATACTCCAGCCAATCATGACTGGAAGAGTTCTCTTGGTCATTATTTTATACTTTTTCGGGCCCTAGGGACTAAATTTACGAAAAAGTGCATTTTGGACTCTTCTTTCATTTTCGTTCATACTCTTTAACCATGAATGATGTCGATTTAAATCTCAATGGAATCATTAAACTAGAAAATGAGAGACCCTATTTTGGGAACAAACCCATCCTTTCTGAGGTTCGTAAAACATATGAGAATGGACTCATCACTTGATGAGCTATAATGAGTATTTATTACCATCTTTAAACTCATAAAAACAAAAATATGCACTCATTAATCATGATGGGGAAATTAAGGGAAGGGAAATACATTTCATTTTCAATAATGGCAATTACTAGTCACTTTTGAACATGGTACTTATTTGCATTTCATTCAGTTAATTGGGTATTCATCTTGCTTCCAAGTCGATCCACTTTCATGAGTCATGTCACTCCTTTGAGTCTTTCAAAGAATGCATCGTCCACCATCGCATTTTGTTTAGGTATCTTCCCGGTCAATTCAATGCTTCCAAGTCTTTGGTTGTGCTTCCCAATGTTCAAATGGAATTGATGTTGAGAGTTTACCTCTACAGTCAAAACAAATTTTGTGTCAATACCTTTTGATTCAATCCTATGGTTACATCATTCTCAAAATTCCAGAACTTTGTTCTGATTTTTGTGTCGTCAATGTGGGATTCATCATGGCCCTCCTTCGGTGAGACTATTCCTGTCAACTTCAGCTCATCATCCAGGAATTACTCTTAGAAACAAAAAACAATGCCTTGAAATCCATATGCTTCAATGAAAAATTTTCTCTCTTTTGATGTAGGTTCACATAATTGACCTTTGATCAAAATATTCAAATGAGTGTTCGACAACAAATCATATTTTCACACTCACGGTATTGTACTAGGCTACCTTGGGAATCATTGACATCAATGGTGATTTCCCTCACACTTGTTAACGGTTATCATCATTGACCGGTAATCAAGTGGTTTCTACCATGTTCAACATCAATACATTGTAATCACGTGGATAGAATCATACTTTGTAGAATACAAGATGAAGACCCTGGGTATTTGTTAAGCACTCATTACTTTCCTCAGGTTGCGATGGAGTATTTGTATGATTTGTAGCATGGATCCACATTTGTATGTTCATGGTTGTGCTCATATTTGTGTTTGTATGACATTGATCTACATTGTATGCCTGGTATCTATGTCCAAATTTGTTTTTTCTTCACATGGATCTACGTTGTATTTTAGTAGCCATGACATCTTTGTATCTCACACAGATCTTCATTGTATTGGTTGGCATCCATGTTGTGAGTCATTTGGGACATGTATCGAAATGTAAAATGTGCTACAGAAATTTTGTGATGCTTGAGAAGTTCCGACATTTCGACCTTTTCCTCGGGACTACACCTTATTCTATCAAAGTATTATGCCTATCGTTTCCCTATAGCTATCATACTTTGTGGGGAATTATGTTACACCTAAATCTCATCACCATCATGTTATGATATAGGTATTCCCTTGTCTCCTCCATTCCCTCAGAGTTTACCCTATAGAAATGAAAGAAGAAAATTATCCCCTTGCATTTTTTCCTTTTCTTGAGCTGGTAACTCTCCTTTTACATGTGAAAAGGGAGGTGCTATGAATCTTTCCCTTCATTAAAATAGGTTTACCCCCTCAACACCAATTTTTATCTTCAGCAAAAGCGATGTGCTAGAGTTTTAAAGCAAAAAAAGGAAGCTTCTAGAGGCTTCTCGAAGCTTGCCTCAATGGATCCTCATCCCTATGATTTAAGACAAGCTGGAACTTGATATCCTTCATTTTTGGATCTTATCTCCACCTCACCCATGCGATCCTAAACCATACTTATACTCCCATGCCTTTAAATATTGGCTTATCCCCCATGGGATAGAGGAGGAAGAATTGTTTTGAACACCCAAACTCTGTCAAAATAATTCTTGAGCTATTCGAGGCAAGGTGAAGTTAGAGGAAAGGAGCAATTGGAAGGAAATATCAACACCAACGCATAAAGGTTACAGTCTCTCCAATAATTTCTAATAAAAAATGTCTTTAAGTTTCCCACATTTATTGTTTCATGTGTATGTATTGTTTGATTCCTTGGTCACAAACGATAGATCTAGTTTATTATCTTGTATGTTATAATCTTTCTCTTGTTGTCTTTGATATTTTACAAGTTTTTCTGTAGGAGAAAATATGAAAGCTTCAAGTATAGCAAGGAAAACCTTTAAGACAAGTATTGATGCATTATATTCAAGTAATTAACCAGATATAGGGGAAGTTTAACATTTGGGTTTATGTTTTGTTCTAGATATGAACCATTCAGGCCTAGGGAAACATCTCCTATCCATAGGAGGTGAGGATTTCTAGCAACAGTTTGCAGGTTGAATAAATCACTATATGGACTCAAGCAAGCCCATAGGGCTTGGTATGTAAAAATGGATTCTTTCTTGCTCTCAATTGTGATTTTTTGATGAAAATATGATCCAAATGTGTATTTGCAGAAAATTCGTATTCTATTGCAGGGTGTTTTACTTTATTTAGATGAATTCTTGATTACAGAGAGCTGCAACAATAAAATTGGATCAATCAAGGCATCCTTACACAATGAATTTTCTATGACATATCTAGGATTTCTAAGGCAATTTTTGGGTTTGGAAATTGAGAAATCAAAGAGAGGAATAATGCTTAGCCAACCAAAGTATGCTTCAGACCTGATAAACAAGTTTAACATGGCCTATTGTAATTAATCCAAGTGTCCTTTCCTTTCTAGAATTAAACTAGGTGAATTTGGCAATTCTCCTTTGGTAGATTGTACATTGTACATGAAGCTAGTTTGTAGTTTGCTATACCTTACACTTAAAAGACCTAGTTTTTATTATGTTGTAAGTTTTGTAGAAATTTATATGCACCATACACATGAGCTCCATTGGAAGGAAGCAAAAATAATCCTCCAATATGTCCAGGGAACAAACAATTTCAGGGTGCACGATGTAGCTAGTTGTTCACTTCAACTAGCTGGATTTTCTGATTCAGATTGGGCTGGAGATCCCACTGACAGAAAATTAACTTTAGGTTTTGATTTCATGCTTTATGAAGGTCCTATTTTATGGTATAGTAAGAAACAACATACCATTTCTCTTTCTTGATTAGAGGCAAAGTACAAGGAAGCAGTGAATGTACCCACACCGTGTGTTTGGTTGCAAGGAATTCTTTGGGAATTTGGTGTTGCAATTGATTCTCCTATAAAAATTTGGGTAGAAAATCAAAGTGCCATAAATATATCTACTGATCCAGTTTAGAGGTAGAGAAAAAATCATATTGATATCCATATGCACTACATCCGGGGCTTAGTGCATGACAGAGTGATTTCCTTGTAGTATTGCCCATCCATCGAGCAAACTGATCACATATTCACCAAGAGTCTTAATGAGAATACCTTAAATCACTTGAGATATTTTCTTTGAGTGAATGATGGATGGTTATTGCTACTATTTTTTTCAGTTTTCATCCCCATGTCCGTTCTTGAGGGAAGGTTTTGTCCCATGAGGTTATCCTTCTTTTCCTCACTTCACATGGACATCTTATGTATTGAGGTGACTTGAGCCTTTATTGCCAGGGCCTCCAACTTTATGTCATGAGTTGTACCAAGTTTTTGGTTAATGGGGGCTGTTAGAAGAGTAATCCAACCACTTAGTACCTTATTCTAAGGCCATAGTAAATATTATTTGCATTTGTACATTAATACACTAGGGTTTGGACTTAGGTAGCTTAATTGGGAAAAATAACCAGTGGATTTGGATATTTCACACCTAAATGAGCAGTACAAATCATTCAAAATCCATATGTTCCTCCTCATTCATTTCTAGTACTCTCCCATTCATTGAATGTGGTCTTTGTTGTTGACTAGGAGCGCTAGGGGTGGATATATCCCAATTTTGGACTGTTTTGAGCAATTAATGCCCACCCAGAGCCTCTCACTCAACTTATTTTGCACACATACACATTCCAAGGAGTCATGATTGGTCCAAGTCACTTCATCCACATCCACACTTCCATTCGTGACCATTTGGGATGAGTTGGAGCGAGTTTGGCCCAGATAGGGGTGATTGAGTCCAATTTGGCCAATTTCACATGTACAACCATTTTGGGCTTCCAAATTCTCACAAACCACTTCAAATGTAATATAAAACTATTACTAACATATTCAAATTCTATAAAATCAAATAATATCCAATTTTAGTTCACATTGCATGTGTAAAATTGTTTTGTTTTCATGATTTTTTGCTAGTTTTGCATGTAATTCGATTTGCAAGTTTCTCTAAGACCCCTAGATCTTGCTCTAGATAAAAATTATCACAATTAACTCACCCATGAACTATACCTGAGGTTGTAGAGAATTTTTTTTCACTTACCTTACCCATGAACTAGGCCCGATGTCATAGAGGAGGTTTTTCACTTACCTCACCCACAAACTAGGGTCGAGGTCGTAGAGGAGGTTTGAAGGTTACTGAGGAGGTTCCAATTTTGTATAGGAGGAATATATTGTTCATTCAGAAAACCCATTCCTTGATGAAACCAATATATTATTTTCCCGTAGAGATGTCTTTGGTAATTCATCTTCTTGTTGTCATCTGTTAAATCATTTTCTAGTCAGGGTTTTATTGATAGATACAGTCAATAGATTGCAGTGAGGTTTTCATTGATAGATACAATTATGGTTTTCTCCAATATTCCTTCCTATAAACCCTGAAAATCAACCCCAATTATGGATATATTCAACTCCTATTTTCTTCCCTAACTGTGAATTTGTGATATCCTTCCCTACTATATTATTTGAAACTTCCGATACTTGCTTCCAACTGTCTAAATTTGCAATCTTTCCAACTTGGGCTTGGGGACATAATTATATGGATAATTTTTGTTTGAAATCATTAGTTGGGAGATAATTTGGTGACGATCATAAGGTCCCTCCCTAATTTTTCCAAAGAGATATATTTCATAAATTCCTTTGTATACTGTAGGGAAATTAATCCTTAATATTTCCTAGAAAAGGACCTAACTCTTTAGGGAAAAAAATATTTATTTGGTTCTCAAAGTGTATAAAATGCATCTGGTCAGAAATTAAACTTTGTCTAGTATATTTCATGGAAAAACCCCTAGGTGTGAGAAAATATGTTAACTTGTATGGATCCTCTTCAAAACCATATATCCTCAGTATATTTAAACCCTTACATAGGAACCAATATCATATCCTTATATCAAGATTAAACTCTAGAAGCTTTTATTCTATCGAAACATTCTTGGGAGAGAAGAATCATGCATCAAAGTTTATATTATGGCTATCATTTTGTTTGAAACTTCTGTCTAGTTAGGGTTTCTAGGATTTCTCATTATTACGGTCACTCCACTCATAGGTGGGTGGTTTATTTCCTACTTTGTCTTTGACCTTTAGGTTCAGGATTTTGTAATGTTCATAGTTTAGATAGAAAAACATGGAAAACAGGGAGGATGGGTATTTGAATTGCTCCATAGTCAGTAGCTCTTCCAATTTGGTATGGATTGGTTGAGGTAGGTAACTATAGAGGTCAAATTTTGGAGGCATGACACCAACAATAGGGGTTAGGAAATTTAATAAACCTAAGATAGTGTCATCCACTGTACCATCATTATCATACCCTAATATGGTGCATATTAGGGATATGAATTTCTTGTAATTTTCAAAGAAAAATATTTTTTCATAAGGGGAATGAGAGGGTGAGATTATAATCCCCATTTCCAAGTTCTCAGATAAACATTGAATTCTTTCAATGGATTTCAATGACTAGTAGTATGTTTCTGGGTTTTTATCAGGGAGGGTTTGTAGAGATGGGAGATTTGGAAATCATAGCATATTTTCAATACTCTCTGCATTTATGATGCACAATGTTTTAGAATTCTATGAGGACATGATGGTCTATTTATTAGGTGAATATATAATGTAGAACTAGGTTATGAATTATGGGAATTACACCTTGTGTGGACACATGGCTCGGTCTAAATTAGCCTCACATAGGTGGCAAGGTTTTAGATGAGTAGTGGCTTGGGATCGAGCCTCTTGAATAGTGTTATTTAGGTCAAAGAATTGACCACAATATAAAACATGTCATCATCATGGTCATAGATGTGTTCATATCCAACAAAACTAGGTTTTCGAGGCTTATTTTTGGATGATTATACTTTTAGAAGTAAAATTTGGCTAAAATTGCTAGGTTATAATAAAGGTGGCATATCTACAAAGGGTAAAAAAACTCTTTTATTGTTTATAGATGATAAAATATGGAAAAGGTTTTAGCATTGTAATTACCTATAGGTTAAATTATCGTTGGTGTGTTGATACATTTGTGCATAGGTGTTTATTGGAATGGTATAGTGGATGTAGGGTTTGTTGTTCTTTTCTCCTATATGGAGAAGCAATAACATAGGAATTCAATTTTTCCTTCTTTTAACAGTCCTACCATATTTAAAATTGGAAAACTGGAAAATCTTCATTTGGTGCACCTAAATGACATCATATGGCATCACAATACCCCAGTTAACACTCAAAATATGATGTGGGCTCCAACATGTATTTATTTTCATGCATGGTGGACTTACTTATTGCGTTAGATTATTGGGAAGAAAACAACTCTTGTTTTCAAAGGAAGTAACAACTTGGATGCACAGTGGCATTGGAGAGGTATCTTTGGAGGCACAGTAACACTCTTGTACTTCAATTTTCTCTTACCGTTGACCATTGATATCTTGGGCCTTCTCCAGATATGCTCTATCTCCCTTATCCCCATGACTACTTCATCCCTAGGTCACTACCCTTGGTCCCATGTATCCTTGTTTTAGGTTCTCGATCGCTTTCCTTTTCATCTCATGGCTCCTACCCGATCGTCATTGCACCAACTTCTCTCTTATTTATTTAAGATCCTATGTGTATTGTGAAGCTTTAGTATATTATCTCAAGGATTAATTCAATTATTTTTATTTCTTTTGAAGGTACCTTAGGCTTCTCATCCCTGGATCATTTCATAGTGATAACAAGACCCTTGTTTTTTCTTATGATTGGAAGGTTTTTTTCTCTTGGAATGCTTGGAATTATCCTTATGTTGTGCCACTAAGGATTTTTTTTCTCTCTAATTACTGAATCAAAAAAAGATTCAAGAGTAGGTTCTATATAGTTAGTCCCTAAATATTATTTCAAGGATTAAAAAGTGGATGCAAAAATAGAATATGTAAGACCAATCTTGGAAATAATAGCATAAATACATTACCTTTATAGATTAGATAATTTACATTTTTCAACTAATGTTCTAATGGATTTGAATCTATATAGATATCCTTGAATCCAATAAAAATTGATTGGATTTAAAGAAACCAAATCATTTTCAATTTTATGACCACATGTCTCATTGTGGTTACCAAGCATAGTTTCCAATTTTTCCACCTCAGTCTTCATCGTCCTGCCAAGTGGTTATTAACTCATTTGCTAGTTTGAATGTGATATAATTTTACTCATATATTGAGATTACATTATATAGGGATATGAGGTGCCTGAATTTAGTTTGTAAATGATTTTAATTTTAATAAAAAGTAATGGTTTTTTAACTATTTACTTTTTACATCAAAATATTGCATTTACATAAATTGTGCTATAGTTTCTTTTGCAACCTCTTCCTTCGTTCTTTCCTTGTACTAGTAGTACTAAGAACACATGGTTTGTTGACTAGGAGGAATATAATAGTCAATTGGGATGCCAAATTTCCTCATCCTCTGCAGTATTTCATTAAATGTGAGATCTCTACATTGTACTAACCCTCCAGGTGGCATGTATTCCAACGTAATCATTTTCCCTGCAAGTTTTTATGTTGGTTGTGCCTATGTGTATTCATGAGGTGCAGTAGGAGTCCACTCTGTATTTTATTGTTGAGAACATGAACCAAGATATTATTGATCATATTTCTATTGAGTTGGTAAATATATTTTATGATATCTCCTTATTAGCTACCAATATTTACCCACTAGTATGATATTATCCTTTAGGTTATGGAACACTAGCTCTTCCTCAGAATGTCTCTTGTAAGTGAGTGGCACCATTTCCTTAAAAATATTTTTCCTTCGTGTCCAAATGTGGAAGGAGGGCCTTAGTCTATTAAGATATTGGTTTGCATTGATTATTCCTTCTAGTTTATCCATAGTTTCTTCATTATTTTTTTCATTTAACTTATTCATGTGTTCCTCTTTGGAGTATATCTCTGAGTTTCCATCCCATAGAAAGGGAAATCCTAAATTTTTAACTACATTAAACATATTTTTTAATGCTTTGATGTCATCGACCATAACATTTGTGTTGTTTTGCATAATGTTTTCAACTCTCCCCCTGTCAATCGACACTCTCATTCTTGTTTCCTTTGTCTCTGTTATATGATGGTTTCCAAGTTAGATTTCCCAATGAAATCTTCATTGTGGACTCAATCAATGGTTTTCAAAATAGGCTCCCATAATTTTAAGTCTTGATGAAAGCTAGGCTAAGACACAATTCTTAGTCTTCGACAAACATATCCAAAAGCTAACTATTTATAGATTAGTGAAGAAACAATCCTTAAACCGTCTTCAGATCATCCTTAAGTAAACTGAAGCAGCACACTGCTATTGCAAACAATGTACATCTCTATACTGACGCAATATGAAATAGTTTTTTTTTCAACAATATTTCGTTGCTTCTGTGATGCAATAAGAAATAGTCGCTTGATTTTGAGACAATATTTTGTCACTACAGTGACTCCCAAACATCGCTCAAACCACACAATTTGACTTAGTCACTTGTTTTTTCCACAATAAACCATCGTTATAGCGATGCCCAACCATTGCTATAGAAATACACATAAATCATGTTATACCCAAATCCTGTCACCGGCATGTAATAATATGTCTAAAACCTTTATTTTACCTCAATCCCAAACTTGAAGTGAAAACAGTGCTCCAGATGTTGATCCTACATACAAAACTCCAACACTGCTCTTACCTTTAAGCTTATAACTAGTACCTTATACAACACCTCCTGAGTCATTTGGAATACAGGTGGTGCCACTTCCTTTGACCTTTGTTTTTGGTGTGGTTTTCACCTTGCACCGCTCTATAATATGAGAGTATAAGTGTTGCCCTTGATAAACAATGAAAAAAAGGAGGTTTCACGAAGCTTCTAGAACAAAATCTTCATGGATAGCCTTATTCCTAATCACTTGGATCAGTTAAGCTAGAGTTCCATGCTTTGGGGATCTCATCGCCACCTCACCCACCTATTTCTCAACCATTCCTTTTCCTTTGATCCCTATAAAACCAGGCTCAAACTCCATGGTTGAGGGGAGAAAAAAAGAATAAAGTTATGCTACTGAATTAACATCCTGACATACTCCATTAGAGAGCATAGAGAAGCAAGTTAGAGCTATTGGGGATGAGATGTTAGTCTTATGAAGGAGTGCATCGAAACTAAGGAAAAAGGGTTGTAATCTCTTTCATTCATCTATTAATGCAAAGTTGGTTCCTTTCCCATATATATGTTTTGTTATAATCTCACATGTGTATTATTAGATTCCTTAGTCACTGATATGGATCTATGGATAGTTTTCTGGTATCTTTGATGTTGTCATGTGTTTGATGTGTTTTTCTAGGTCTTCCATCAGAGATCTTATTCCAAGCATCCATAGCTTCTAGAGAAATTCTTCTGACCTATTTGTGAATCATTTGTTCTGGATCTAAACCATTCAAATGAGAGGAACAACTTCTGTCCATAGAAGGTGCAATATTCCTAATAACAAATCTAGCAACTACGCTGGGGAACTACTTCGAATTCTAAATCTTCAGTAATTTGAAACCTCCACCTTCATTTTCAATTTCTAGATCTACTTTTCCATTCATAGATCTGTAGATACGCTTTGAATTTGATTGTTTTTCCTATGTTTGCCTTTGGATCTTCATATTTTTGGTTCACTAGGTATTCTGGTGATTGTTTGGGTTCATTTTTCAGTCTGTAACTTCCTTTTCTGTTTCTTTTTTGTTTTTCAAATATCCATCTCGGGAACCACTCTTGAGCTGTGTTATAAGTGCGGTTTTGGAGATTTCACCACTCTTCCGCTGTGTTAAAGAAGTGGTGCCACCGCCCTTTCTCTCTGTCCAAGAAGTGGTGCTCGACCTGGTAACTTCCTCATGTGAACCTACTATAAGCGGTTCCACCGCTCTGTTCCTGTGTGCAAGAAGAGCTGCTCAGGATGGTAATCTAAACACTTTTGTATAAAGTTGTAACAATATTTTCTTGTTTTTCGTTAGAGATCTCACTTCTTTTTCAGTTCAAAAAGAGAAGATTTTGTTTGTTTCATTTAGGAAAAGACCATATAAGCAATTGTCTTTTATTTTTGTATGGGATTTATTCTATTTTTCAAAAGAATTGAACCTCTCTCCCTTCCTTAAGTAGGGCATACTTTGAAAGTGAAAGTAAAATTTTTTCACTATCATACTGCATGGTTTTACTTTTATGTCCTCACCTCATGCATCCACCTAATCGTTGAAGATAAAATTAAGCACTAGCTTAGGTTTAAAATTTTTAGCAATTTGTGTGATAGGTTAGTGACGTGTTTGGGCGTCGCAATAGGATTTGTCATTAATTTGTCTGCACTACAATGCGAGACTTGTGCATTTCTTCAACGTACCATCAGTATAACAAACGACCTTTCACATACCCTTGAGGTACATCGAAAAGTACTTCACGTAATCGATTGTATATAGGAAGGCCCCTTGTGGACGATTGTGCATTAGACATCAATATTACCGATTTGAGCTCCCATGTACCTTGCATATATTGGGAGACACTTTTGGGAATCCTGAGACCATCCGAGTTAACCCTTTGGCCATCTTGGCATCACACTATTTGTGATGGTTTGACAATCCCGTGAGGTTCCAGACCTTTAATACACTCCTATCACATATTTTTCTTGCTTCTTTAGTTTGAGTAGCGCTTATTGTCGGTATAGTTAGGATTTATTAGAAGAGAGAGGTATTTTTGTTACATAGTTATGGCTTCACCTTCTAGGACTACCAACCAAAAGACTCCTTTACCAAGCATGTCTTTTGTGGTTCCTCCATATGGGGATGTTGGTGCTCCTCTCATGGCTACCTTAAGCCTTCCTGGATTGTCTATTATATTACCTATTTGGTTATTCTCCAGTCTAGTTCTCCCATGTACACCAGTTGCTTCTGATCCTAATCCTTCATTCCAAGAGCATCAACCTCATGTTGATCCCTCTCCTTCTTCACTAGATGTGTCTTCTCCCATTTCTCCCTCTTCTCCTGTTGAAAGTTGTAGTACTAGTAGTTAGGTGGATAAGAAGAAGAATAAAAGGAAGATTAAGAAGAAGAAAAACAAACAAAAAACCAAGTCTCAACCAATCACTCCTCCTAGTGTGGAGAGTGTTGATCTGCACACCCCAAGATCGTGTAAGCCCAAATTCCCTTGTAGGATTTGCAAGGGTCATCACCTTCTCAAAGATTGTCATGGCCTGGTCCTATTTTTAGAAGAGTGGTCTAAGGTTTCCAAACAAGATATGTCATCATCCTTTGTTCATCATGCTGATCATCCCCCCTCAACTAGTGACTCTGTGGTTAAGAGTCAAAAGGGTAAAGTGAGAAATCCTTGATTACTATGTAAGGAAATGCACTTTACTTACCTGTGTCATCGTATGGATGAAGCTTCTAAGTTGTTGGAATATATTATTGTTTCTCGTCAATGGATTCCAACAGGTTATCATAAGTTGTCTCTTGAAGTCCCACTGGTTGACCAAGTGGTCGATTCAGCTTCATCTGTGGTCAATCCCACTCTTACTTGCAAGAGTGAATTCCAAGTGATCAATTCAAATTCATCTGTGGTTGATCCCACTCTTCCTTTGAAGAGTGAATTTGAAGTGGTTGAGTTGACATCATATCCCCCCGATCCCACTCTTTCATCAGAGACTATTAAGACTGAAGTAGTCATTTTGACCAAATATTCCTCTTGTTCTTCTCTTCCATTAGAGAGTGAACTAAATTCTGCTTAAGTTTTTATGCTTCGTTCTGATTGTTCTCAATAAGAGGAAATTTTGTCTATTTCGATAGAACCCTTTGCAAGTAATGATGTTATTTCCTTTGACTGGAGTAACCTAAGAAAGTATTGTCTTCATTCGAGTGTTCCTTTCCATATAGTTGTGAATGTTACTGCTAGGCAGATGCTTCGCACTATTTTTTATGAAGGGGTTTCTGTTTGTATTATATCCTCAACTACTTGGAAAGATTTAGGTTCACCTCAGCTTGTTCCATCCACCGATCAGATACTAGCTTTTAATTAAAGACCTACTGCACCTTTAAGGATCCTTCCTCATTTTTCTATTACATTAGGAGGGAACACTATATGTATTGATGTTATGGTGGTCCAAAGTCCTTTCGATTTCAATATGCTCCTTGGACGTGATTATGTTTACGCCATGAAATCCATAGTGTCTAGACTCTTTATAGTTATGCATTTTCCCCATGATGGGAAGATTGTGACCATTTATGAGCTTTCCTTTGTTACACTAACCATCGCATCACTCCTAGTAATCATACTACCCTAAATGTGCCTCATGTTCTTGTAGTTCCTTCCCCTTTTGGTTGTTATATTTTTATCATTTAAGCTAGCATTAAATTAAGATCTTAACTGAGAGAATAACAAGCACAGTAATCAAACACATAAGACAATGAACACACAGATTTTCCTTGAGGAAACTATAAAGGACAAAACCTTGCAACTTCCTCAGATATAGAATCAATAACAATAGAAAAGCCCCAAAAATAGTAAGATGATATCCCAACATCAGTAGCCTCTTTCTCTCTATCCCCAACAACTTCTTCTTCCTCAGCTATGCACTACAACTGAGTGTGAGTGAGTGTGTCATAAATAGAGAGGTTCACTCTCTATTTATACTAATTCCAGACTTGACAATGAATCACTATGGCTGACTTATCTAGGAGATTCTAATATCCCTAGTGCCCCAAAACTATGGGGACTTTAACCCTTGAACAATAGGAGGGTTACCCATAATGACTTGACATGACTTGTTTACATTATAGAACCTCCCTATAGGAACATCGGGGCATGACATGACTCAAATACATTATAGAAAGTTTATGTAATAAACATCGGGGTACAATACATGAAATATACAAGTGAATACATTCTGAAGTTACAAATACATCAACACTCCCTCTTAACTAGGAAGGTATTATTTCGACACAATTTTCAGCACTGCTCTTCTTCTCTGTATCGACTGGATCATCTCATCATCTTCTTCTTCAAGTTGTATTCATATTCAAGTCTTCTTCATCTTCAAGTCATCATCGTATTTCAAGTATTCTTCATATTCAAGTCATCTTCGTCTTCAAGTCTTCTTCTAAGCCATCTTCTTCTTAAAGTCTTCTTCATCATGGGATCTAGATCATCACAACTGCTGGATCATCACTACTAGATCATCATCACTATATCATCATCACTGTATCATCATCAAATATGGATCATCACTTGATCTAGATCATCATCAAGTCTAGAGCATCATCACATCTGGATCATCATCAAGTCTGGATCATCATCATCAGTGATATCTCAGAATGGTGCTATCTCTCGATTCTTCTTGTCATAGGAATTTCTACAGAGCTGGCCCTTTTTCATGCTGGTTGTAGGCCTACCCTTCATATAGGTCTTCAGCACTTATATCTGACCCTAACTCAGAATGGCCTACCTAGCTCTTACATCTAACCTCATATTGTCAGAAAGGCATGCCCAGCACTCACATCTGACCTCATCTTCTCAGAAAGGCCCAACACTCACATCTGATCATGTGTAAACACATCGCATGAAAATGGCTCAACACTTATATCTGATCATGTGTGAACACACCGCATCGGAAGGGCTCTGCACTTACATTTGACCATGTTAGAAAACACTGCATCGAAAGGGATCTGCACTTACATTCGACCATGTTCGAAAACACCACATCGGAAGGGCTCTAGACTTACATCCGACCATGTTCAAAAACATCGCATCCGAACGGCTCTGCACTTACATTCGACCATTGTTACGGAGAGAAATTCCTATGGCTTGGGGTACCACAACAGATAGCTTGACTCCAAAAATCAATCTTTCCCAATATGCAATAGAAATTAAATATCTAACACTAAAGGATGAGACCTCGTATCTTATTCCAGACGGTTGAAGTAGATCCCCGTTGAGCTTTCCAATCTTCAGCTTGAATTGCTATATTACTTCCTCAACAACAAGTAAACAATACAAGCATACTATATATCATGGTGTTATATATATTCTAGCATATATAATCAATAATGTAAAAGCATTTGACATCATCCCATGGATAAAATATTCATTCAAATACACATCATTGGATAGCAAAAGATATTTCTATTAATATAAATCAGAGATTACAAGATAGATACAACCTCTAATGACACGTCTACGAACCGAAGAAACTGAATCCCCCACTTGGGCCTCCACCACTTCAATCCTCCATCTCTCGATAGCAATCTCACAAGCAAAAGGAAAGCTTGGGAAGAACACAAAAGTGCTCCAAGGGACAAAGGGATGCAGACTCAAGCATAAGTTCCGGCAACAATGGACTATAGTTTCTTTTCTCTCAATTCTCTCTTATGCCTTCAATGTACCAAGGGGTTCCTTATATAGCTTTCAAAGGGATAATGAAAGGTCGAATCCATGCGATATCAAAGCATATGGAAGGCCAGGAGTCAAATGAGTCGGATCCATGTCAAGGAAAACTCCAAAAGGATTTGGATTATGCACACATCTCGATGTACGCGGTTATCGGGGTAAAACCCGCGTATGTACGCGGTTATAAGGTTAAAATCCATGTATATCATTTTTCATATGTTTGTGGGGATGATCAAGGAAACATCAAAGGACAAAAAGTGGTCCATATGGTCTAATAAGTCTTCAGCGGGACAGGGGAAGGCCATACAAAGTGTGATTCACCTAGAGTGGTGAAATCCACTATAACAGATGCCCCCTAATGTATGAGATTAGAGGGGTCATACGATGGTTGAAATACATTATAAGTCCATCCCAGAAGTGGAGTGATGAAGGATCCCAAATGGAAGACCAGCCACCCAATCAACATAGTACAATAATACAACTCTGCATATAACTGCAAGTACATATAGCAGTCCCGGATACATAAGAGTACAATGACCATGAATAGGCATAATACATGATATCACATATTTGGTCATCACCACGTACAATATACATAGATCAAAATCTCGATGATGAAGATATACAAAGGACCATGATCTCCAAAATGGCTGAAGATATATAATAGATCACGATCTCCATAGTGGCTGGAAATGTCTAACATATACTGGAATCACGTCACGAGAGATGAAATCTCATGAACATTGGCACTATCAAGGAGGTAGCATATAAGGGATGCCACCAATCTAGAAATTCTTCTACATAAACCACTACGAGTACATGTCCTACTATGCGAATAGAGGTTTCGAGGTCGAACATAGTAGTCCATCGTCTGATTACCGGTCATTGATGTATACCATTAACAGATGCGAGATTACCCACTGATAATGAAAATGGGAATCAAGGTAATAGAGTGCAAACTAACAAGTGTGAATAAATGTGTTGAGGTCTAACACTTGAGAGGATCCATCGATCAGGGGACATTGATGTATTCCCAAGAAACTGTCGATGGCAAGAGAACCTACCATTGATGACTGCAAGTCTCAAGGAACTCAAAACGACTCTAGATTCCAATCCCAGAATAAATGATCTGAAGTCGATGGTATGAAATCCGCTAGAAGGAAGGCATTAAGGCATGCCCCATCATCCAACAAGAGGTACTCAGCAAAGCTATATAATGTGGAAGGACTTGATCATAAGGTGCACGAACTAGTAACTGTACCGGGAATAACCGACATGCAAAGTCAAGATAACTGAGGAATGGCCGACACAGGTTTCAAATTCCTTCAAACAAGAGCATAACGGTGTATGGTGACTGAATGAAGGCATCATAGACTCGATATAAAAACTGGGACATCTATGTTACGCAAGAGGCATCAACAGAAGCTCCATAGGGACTCGAAGCTTAACCAATCGGTGGAGATAAACTCAAATAAACGAGTACAGCTCCTAAAGTCAAACTATAACCCAACCAATGGATGTGATATACAGTGCTCTATTCAAAAGTGACACGACTCGACAGCTGCCAAAGATAACATCTTTCCTTGTCTGGATTTTTTGGTTTTTTGGTTTTTTTGGGACTTTTTCAGTTATTTGAAAATCTTGAAAAAAGAATAAACTAGCTTTATAGTTACAAAATAGGAGGAGACGAGTGTCATAAAGGCAAACAAACTAGTTCCAAGTAGTGGAACATACCTATGCTCAATGTAAGGATACATGTGTAGGATATCGACACTCGGGGGAAAATGCCCTCCAACACTCTTGAGATTAGCTTGATAAGATATCATGGCTACAGGTAACGGCATGCTCGTCTTGATGGGCTCACTTGAAGTACTCGGTGTAGGAAGAATCCAAGGATCTTCCATACAAGTTGTGTGAAAAGATACCGAGGTCGTAGATGTCGAAGCCTCATCAAAACAGGATCCTATCATGAGGACCGGTGCAAGACAACTAAAGCTTCCCATGAGGGATGGATACATGCCTACACCCACACTCCCAGTTGCCAGCTGAGAGTGCTCAATGATTGGGATCGTAGCTCCCGAAGATGCGGTAACAGACAGATCCTTGAATTCCATTTGATCAATTGTTACAATCTTCCCATTATGTGGAAAGCATACAACGCAGAAAAAGGAAGAAGCAACAGCTTGCATACTATACATCCAGTTCCTACCCAGTAAGAGATTGTAGTCAAGGGGCACATCAACCACCTCAACCTCTATCACAATGGTCTTCCCCCCCAAACGGACTTTAAGGGAAGGAAGGATACCGTGCGGCCTAAAATATATTCCATCAAATGCAGTTAACATAGTCACTGATTTAGACAGCTTAGGAGAACCCATACCCTTCTAACATGACAAAGACATCACAGAAGCCGCAGTGCCCTCATCAATCATAGTACGCTTGACGATCATATTAAGACATTCTACGTGCACCAAAAGAGACACATAGTAGGGAAAGCAAGGCTACAGTCCTGCGGTTTCAAATTTGATCACCGAGGAAGAATCATCTCCATTCACACTAAGGGCAGAAAGCAATGCCTTCCTTTGTGAAGGACAACTCTGAAGCACTTCCAATGCAGACATCGCACAAGGAGTGTGGCCCAAATCCTCGACAACTGAATAATTCTGGGTGGCTCGGGCATTTGGATTATGCCCCGAACACTTAAGGACTCCCTTAGGAATGCGAGGTACAGCCTCAGGTTTATCCGTAGGTTTCTCAATACGCAAAGGAGACCCTGGTGGATCAGGCTCTTTTCCTGGGCTGGGTTGTGACGAACTATAATCTTTCACACGAGTCACTACCTTGGCAGCACGAACCATGTTAATGCACCCACAAGCACTAGTCTCTGGTGGATCATTCTCACTAGACTGGTCATGGGACTTCGAGTTCATATTTTGGTTATGTGGTAAAGGGTTCGTTAGCACAGCTGGGCCTTGTGCTAAGAATCTCGAAGCTTCATCAATCCAAGGGCACAAGTAAGTGAGGTGATCATCCTTACATAACTTGCAAGGGAACTTAACCTTACATTTATCTTGCTTTTCCCCCCCAACATTTCTACCGTTCTTGTCATTATTGCTGGCGTTCTCATTCTTATTCCCACCCTTTCGATTGTTATTCTTACCCTTTCTTACATTCCATCCGGGTTGCTGGTTACCCTTCTGGTCTGACGATTACACAGAAAGTACATTCACCATTTGGGCGAGTTGAGACAAATTCGTAGCTTGTCCTGAAGAATATTGGTTGATTGACAACTGACCAACTTGTTTTGCAACCGAATCTGGAGGTTTTGCACTTGCACAACGCACAATGCCATCGGCATGTGGTCCAGGTTTGACTTTGGGATCGAAATTGGAACAAGGAGCATTGGGAATAATCTCATACAACAAACTGGACTGAGCATAGATCAAGTCCAGTTCCTGTGCCCTAAAAATCGCTTGTTCCTCATTCTGCACTTCGGATGTTGAAACATCCTTCGCTATATATGGCAATAACGACTTGAGGAACCACTCGAGAAGTAACTCTGGTAGTATAAAGGCTTTAATTAATCTCTTCCATCTACGCCACTCTTGAATATGATCAAAAATATGGGTGGATTTATCTTGCCGAAATGTGAACAAGAGTTCAGTACCAAGGTCATAGCATACTGGTAGCTGGAAGTGATTAAGAAAATTCATAGCAAGGTCATTGAACACCGTGAAAGCACCCCTAGGTAACTCTATATACCATTTTGCAGCAGGCCCTGTGAGGGTGCATTGAAATAGTCTCAAGCGGACTGAATCCTGATGTAATGAATTTGAAGAGAACCATAGGTGAAACGTAGTAATGTGTTCACTCGAATCCTCTCCCGGTTTGCCTTTGAACTTAGGTATGTCCTAAGGAAGCTTGGTAGGGACAGCCTGCCAAGCCGGGTCATGAGCCACATGATCGTTCGTAAGTCCTAATAAGTCAGGAAGATTAAGCGTCGCAAGAAAAGGGAGCCTAGGATGATGAGATCTATGGACCGCTCCCTGGTTCATATAGGGTTGGTTACCACCATGGCCTTGGCCATAGTTTCCTCCTCCTGTCTGTCCCGTATAGGGTGGCGTGGAAGTACCATAGTATAGTGGACCTTGACTAGTAGGAGCTACAAAGCCATAATTAGGAGAGTAAGCAAGTTGTTGATACCCGCCTCCATAAGGTGAAGAAACCTATCCATATTGCGTCCCATAATAGGGTCCATAGGTCATCGCTTGTGATGGCCCATGAGACACTCTGTAGGTAGGAAGATACACTTTGGAAGTAGGAATATACATACCGGAAGTAGGGATATATGCCATGGAAGTAGTAATATGACCTCTAGAATCATGAACATAAACTCTTGAAGCAACGGGCGGTATGTAAACTTGAGACACAATCGGTCTAGTAACCACAGTACGAACCTGACTCGTAGCCATGTGCCGACTTGAAGGACCATGTGAATAAGGTGGAGGATGTACATTTGAAGAACTAGGAACCAAGGATGAAGGAATATAAGTACTACCGCCTATCGTCACTTGTCTCTGGTCTAGTATCCTAATTGGATTGCTAACCCTAGACCTAGGAGGGATATATGATGTAGCTTCCACCACTGGGACGGAAGGTGCAATGTGACTAGTGCTCCCAAACCTCTCTGCATGGTAAGGAATGAGAGTGCCCCCAGGCATAGTGCTAGGCTCAAAGTCAGATTCAACATGAAATGTCAAATCATGCATAGGAAAACCATCCATACCATAACTACCATAACTAGTAGTGGCGGGTTCAAAATGAGTCTCGGCGTCCTCCGACATGCCATACTAGTAACGCATCAAAGGGGAGTCAACCCTAGAGTGAGTAGGTCTATCATGTATGACTCCTATCTCAGAAATCACAGGACCAAACTCAGCTAAATTGGGTGAAGGATCATACGTAGGAGTGAATTCCCCATCATCAACACAAATGGGAGGAGGTGGTTCAGGAATATCCTCTGAATGATCTCCCATGGTGTGTGAATCAATGTGTGACATAGTCCTCATGGACTGTCTAGGTCCCTCTCCCAAAGTAGGAGGAGAAGTAGAAGGCGAAATCCCTACTAAATGATGAGAATGACACGAAACCGCACTCGAATCCACAATGACTCAAAAAATAGCAAAGACTCTCTATTTACGTCAACCCTAGGCCAACTAGTGTGCACAGAGCAATCACTAATAAAATCTAAAGCCAAATGCAAGCAAACAAGGGCTAGATAAGTGAGCTCCCGAATGAAGCAGGTATGTCTCTCTTAGGAGAGGCTTGAGACTCCCATACACAACAAGCGGAGGTACATAACCAATTATTGTGGCCCTCAGCTTCAACACGTAAAGCGACTGTGTTGTCCGACCCCATCCTGGCTGGGACACCTGCAGAATAACCTCTATAAGTACCCCCTCTATATCCTAGGTAAGGCTACTAAGGTCACCTCAATATAATCAATGCGCAGATGGACAGTCGCAAGCGGGATTGACTGTATGGGTAGGGTAGCAAAGCCCAAAACTCTCGAAAGAGCCCCCAGATACGAATCCAATCTTGGAAATATCTTATGTGCTACTCAGTTATGACTAGGGGTCATCCCAATCAATAACCTCTAACACTACCTCGTGCTTAACTTCCGTTTGAGAGGAGGATCCTGAGAACAATGGCTATACCAAGGATTTCACACACTCACCTGGAGAGACACCTAGATGTTGTTGTTTAGTGATCTTGGAGAATTGACTTACAATGAACTATTCCAAGATCCTAAAACCTAATCTTGTTGGTGCACCCTAGAAGAGAAAAGAGTGTAATTCATTTTATTTAGCGTTGATTTTAGTTGGCTTTATTACTCAAAAATAGGATATGGTCGTGCAACTAATGGTGTTATGACGCAACAAGAAGTAAAATGCACACCTAACAATCAATGCAAATGCATTGTGTCCATGAAAACAGGGTATGCTACTACGTGTAATGCACAATTTTTATTCAAATGATGAATGCAAATTTTCCTATATGAATTCCTAACTAGTACTCCAAAGCAAATCTAGATCTAGTGCAAGTACAATGCAAAGTGCAAAATGCAATGCATGATGATAAGCAAATGTTTTTGGATTTTTTGAAAATAAAAGAGATGCAAAAAGCAAAAGAATGATTCTATGACCCCTAGACTCTGCAAGCACACATAAACAGCATTCAAGCAAATCACTAAGGTAAAAGAACTATAATGCACTAATCTCAAACAAAAAATTGAAAATGCCATGACAAGAACTTTCCTAAAAAAAAAAATTAGGCTAAAAAAAACATTTCTAGTCAGAAACAGAGGTACAAACAAACTCAGGCAGTGCCAAAGGAGACTCAGCAACTAACAAAATTCACCCAACAACCAATTATCTTCCCCAAAAAGGAAAAATCAATGGTATACGCGACTGTTCACAGTAAACCCGTGTGTATACGCAGAAATCGTAGAGGAAACCGCGTGTATACGTGACTGTAAGTCAAAAACCCGCATATAGGAAGAAAAAGTGCATAAAATTAAGGCAAACAGGCAGGCTGAGACAAACTTCACACCAATCAGACTCTACCAAGCATACATGCCCCCAGACCCAACATAGAAACAAGAGAGAAAGAGCAATTCAAATATATTGAATGCTGTGAAATCAACCCCCAAAGGACAACTAATAGGAACTCCCCAGCAGAGTCGCCAATTTTGTTATGGAGAGAAATTCCTATGGCTTGGGGTACCACAAAATACAGCTTGACTCCAGAAATCAATCTTTCCCAACATGCAATAGAAATTAAATATCTAACACTAAAGGATCAGACCTTGTACCTTATTCCAGACGGTTGAAGCAGATCCCCATTGAGATTTCCAATCTTCAGCTTGAATTGCTATATTACTTCCTCAACAACAAGTAAACAATACAAGCATACTATATATCATAGTGTTAGATCTATTCTAGCACATATAATCAATAATGTAAAAGCATTTGACATCATCCCATGGATAAAATATTCATTCAAATACACATCATTGGACAGGAAAATATATTTCTATTAATATAAATTAGAGATTGCAAGATAGATACAACCTCTGACGGCATGTCTGCGAACCGAAGAAACTGAATCCCCCACTTGGGCCTCCACCACTTCAATCCTCCATCTCTCGATAGCAAGCTCACAAGCAAAAGGCAAGCTTGGGAAGAACACAAAAGTGCTCGAAGGGACAAAGGGATCCAGACTCAAGCATAAGTTTCAGCAACAATGGACTATAGTTTCTTTGCTCTCAATTCTCTCTTATGCCTGCAATGTACCAAGGGGTTCCTTATATAGCTTTCAAAGGGATAATGAAAGGTCGAATCCATGCGATCTCAAGGCATATGGAAGGCCAGGAGTCAAATGAGTCGGATCCATGTCAAGGAAAACTCCAAAAGGATTTGGATTATGCACACATCCCAATGTATTCAGTTATTGGGGTAAAACCCACGTATGTATGTAGTTATAGGGTTAAAAGCCACGTATATCATTTTTCATATGTTTGTGGGGATGATCAAGGAAAAATCAAAGGACAAAAAGTGGTCCATAGGGTCTAATGAGTCTGCAGCAGGACAGGGGAAGGCCATACAAAGTGTGATTCACCTAGAGTGGTGAAATCCGCTATAACAACCATGTGCAAACACACTGCATCAAAACGGCTCTCAATCCCAGAATGAGGATTCCTAGAAACTGACCAGGTGCCTTCATTCTCCCAGAGAATGGCATCATCCCTTATATCTAATCAAGTGGGAACACATCCCTCAATCACATAAGAATGGCCATGCACCCATATCTAATCATGTAATACTACATCCCATAGTCATATAATAATGGCCCTCAGTCCTAGACTGCGTATTCCTGGTAACTGACCAGGTTCCTCCATTCCAAGAATGGCATTCAACACTTATATCTTATCATGTAGGAACCAATCCTACAGTCACATCAGAATGGATCAGCACTCACATCTGACATGGAAGGAACCAAATCCTCTCACCATGATAGAATGGCTCATCCCTTACATCTGACCATGGAAGGAACCTAATCCTATCACCATGTCAGAATGGCTCTAGGTATCATAATTCTCCTTTGGAGGGAACCTCGATCTGAAGAAAACCAAGCTTCTCCCTGAAGTACTCAAAATTCACTCTAGCTAATGGATTCATCAACACATCAGCTATCTATTCATCTATCACAACATACTAGGGCTTCACTTCTCCTCTCTGCACCATATCCCTGATATAGTGATACTTGATCTTGATATGCTTTGCCTTGTCATGGAACACCGAGTTCTCCGACAACTTCACACAACTCTGGTTGTCACAATATATACAAGTAGCATCCAACTAGAGATCAAATAAATAAGACAGTATCTTTCTCAGCCAGAATGCCTCACAACTAGTTAAACAAGGTGTGACATATTCTGCTTCAGATGTACTCAGTGCCACACAAGACTGCTTCCTGCTAAACCAAGAGATCATACCTGATCCCATACTGAAGCAGCATTTTGAAGTGCTCTTCCTATCGATGGCACTTCCTGCCCAATCTGAATCAACATAACCCCCCAGGTTAATCTTCTAAGTTTCCTCATACTTGATCCCATAATCAATTGTACCCTTCAGGTACAAGTGAACATGTCTCGGATCTGTTAGGAACTGGCTCAAGGTGTTCATAGCAAAGAAAATATCTGGTCTTGTGTTCGTCAGATACATCAAGGACCCAATCATCTCACAATACATCATGGCATCAACAAATTCTGATGAAACATCACTCAATAGCTTCAGGTTCGATGCCATAGGTGTGGTTATGGCCTTGCAGTCCATCATCCCAAATCTCTACTGCATACTTCCCTTGTCCAAGGAATATTCCATCCACATTCTACCACACCTCCATGCCTAGGAAATAGTGCATCATACCCAAGTATTTCATTTCAAACTAGGCATCAAGTTTCCTCTTGGTATAAGCAATCAACCCATCCATACCTGTTATAGATAGATCATCCACATATAGTAGGAGTATCATTGGGTTTCCATCTTCAACCTTGTAGTAAAGGTTGGAATCTACTTTACTCTTGGTAAATCCCAAACTGGATAGAAATCCATCAATTCTTCTGTAACATGTCCTAGGTGCCTGTTTCAAACCATACAGGGATTTCTTCAAACTACACACATGAAACTCCCTATCATGTGTCTCAAAATTGAGTGGTTGCTCCACATACACTTCCTCTTCCACTACACCATTCAAGAAAGTAGTCTTAACATCCATCTGGTGTATCTTCCATTTCATCACTACAGATAGAGAAAGTACTGATCTGATGGAAGTGTATCTGGCTACAGGTGAAAAATATTCTTCATAATCTATTCCTTCTTTCTGGGAGAAGCCACAAGCCACAAATCTTTCTTTATATTTATCTATGCTGCCATCTGTAGCATGCTTGATCTTGTAGATCCATTTGGAAGTTACAATGGACTTCCCTTCTGGTCTTGGAACAACATCCCAGACATCATTCTTCATGATCAATTGATACTCTTTGATCATAGCCTCGTTCCATTCTTTCCTTTCTACCACTTCTTCATAGTTGGAAGGTTCTTTATCAATAATGTCACATAGAAAGGATACATAACTGGAGCAGGACCTAGTTCTCTTTCTTCCTCTATGTGTTTCTTCTGAAGCTCCATATCTTTCTGCACCTTGGATAATTTCACATACCCAAGAAGGTTTCCTCTTGTGAGGATTATTCTCTTGAGGTGGATCCACAGGTTCTTGAGGTTCTTCTAATTCTCGATCTTCTTCTTGAATTTCTTTGTTCATGGTTGTATCATGAATTCTGGGTGCTTCTGTTTCTTTGGGTTCTTCAGCTGATCTCTTCTTGGATTTGATGTAGGCTGAATTTTTGTCAAATGTTACATCTTTGCTGATGTCGATCTTCTTGAACCCTGGGAATTATATTCTGTAATCCTTGAGCTTTCAGAGTATCCCACAAATATACCCTTCTTTTCTGAAGGATCTAAATTCATCCTCTTTTCTTTCAGAATGTGTATGTATACAGGATAGCTGAATATTCTGAGATGGCTGACTTCTGGTTTCTTGGCGGAGAAGAATTCTTTAGGTTTCTTGTTCTCGAGTACTCTGTGTGGAGTACAGTTCTGTACATACACTGTTGTTTTGGCAGCTTCTTCCCATAGATGCATGGGAAGATCTTGATCATGAAGCATCGCCCTTGCTGCTTCCATGATCATTCTATTCTTTCTTTTTGCAATCCCATTCTGTTGTGGATTATATGGAGTGAATAACTCTCTCTTAATCCCTGAGTCTTTGCATAGCTCTTTGAATTCATTTGATGTGAATTCTCCACCATTATCTGATCGAAAGGTCTTGATCTTATTTTCTGTGTGATTCTCAATCAAGGCTTTGAATTCCTTGAACTTGCTGAATACTTCATTTTTTTTCTTCATAAATTATATCCATTCCTTTCTAGAAAAATCATCAATAAAATAAACATAGTATACATACCCGCTTAGTGAACTGGATGACATTGGACCACACACATCGGACTGGATGATTTCCAAGATTCCTTTTGCCTTGCTCTCGCTACTTGGAAATGTCTTCTTTGTGTTCTTCCCTTTCACACATCCTTTGCATAAACCTTCATGCTTTTTCTACATTTCTGGGAGGCCTTCAACAGCTTTTCTTGCAAGTGGTAGTGCTCTATAATGCACATGTGCAAGCCTTCTATTCCAAACCTCATTTGGTTCTACCGAGTCATGAACCAAATCTTGTTCTAGTTGGCCCTTCAATTTGTATGGTCCTCCTTCTTGTTCCCCAATCAGTACTACATCATCGAAAGACTTTCCCTTTGGTCACATGAGGACTTGGCCATCTACAAATGCAACCCTCAATCCTTTTTCATCCAATGCAGATATGGAGAGGAGGTTCTTCTTTAGTCTAGGTACAAACAATACATCTTTCATCTTAATAGAATTTATAGAGTCTAGCTTATATGATGATTCACCACTACCTTTTATTGGATACTGGTAGTCATCTCTGAGTTTCACCTTATGAGGTGATTCATGTTCAGATAGTTTCACAAAGGATTCCTTGAATCCTGTCATATGTTTGGAAGCACCACTGTCTATAAGCCAAACATTGCTGCCATGTGTGATAGTTCCCATGAGAGTGGAAATCAGAACATATTCTTCATCACTTGAAGAATCATTACTGTCTTGTCTATTTCTCTTTGTGGAAGGTTCATCATCCTCTGCAGCATGAGCATGATGTCTTCTCTTATTTCCCTTCTTCTTGTGAGAGCTACTTTTGTTTCTAGGACAATCTCTAGAAAAGTGTCCTCTTTCATCACATGTATAGAAAATGTACTTAGACCTATCTCTAGGCTTTCTAAAGTTATTCCTTTGGTGAGAGTTCTTACCTCTGTGGTGGCTATATCTGGTTTTCTTGGATTGTACTGTGAGAGCTTGATATTCACTTCCCATCTTTTCTTCTCGAGCTGCTATCCGAGCTTCTTCTTGAGAGAATTCTTCCCATAGGATGATGAACTTGACTAACTTCTTTCTAGCATAGATCCCTTGAATGAAAGAGTCCCATGTCCTAGGGAGACCATTCAAGCTGGTCATTACAATCTCTACATTCTCCACTTCTTCATCTACTGCTTCAAGTTGTTCTTTGATATGGGAGACCCTTGTGAAGTATGACTATATCGTCTCCGCATTCTGGATCTTCACATTCTTCAATTGGTTCCTCAAGGTCATCTTTCGGTTTATGTTCTTTCCTTAAAATAGTTTGGTTAGGGCATCAAACATAGCTTTAGGTGTCTTTAGGGAGGACACATGTGGTATGAGGTGATCCTTGATTGAATCAACAATAATCCCCTTTTCCATAACCAACTTCTTCTTATGTAAGGCCTTAGCCTCATCTCCCTCTAGAACTGGAATCTCCTCATTGATGTAGGAGTCCAACTCATTTTCTTCCAAGACCAGGGAGATCCTATACTTCCAGGCTCGAAAGTTATCAGCTCCCTTAATCATTTCATCAAGCTTTTTATGGCAAGACATCTTAACTGAGAACCTCAAATGGAAATACAAAATATTTAGATCTTACCAGGTTAAGATGTCGGATCTGAATCTGGAGCTGAATTTCTACACTGTTGGTTTAGGAACATATTAGGGTTTGACTTTCCCGGAGTTCTATCCAACCAAAATCTTTGATATTGATCTCTAAACTTTGATTTTGAGGAGGAGATCAATCCAGGCCTGGGATCACTCAAAAATTCTGCTTCTGTGGAAATCCCTAATTTCCGGCAGCGGTGTCGGGTCAAAAATAGAAAATGCTCAGAATTAGATTCTCCTTCGATAGAAAGATGTGCCCTAGAGAGGAGTGTCGTCCCATCCTTATTTTGCTGAAAATCTATGGAGAGAAATCCAAAAAGTAGGAATCCCTAGTTTCCACAGTTGCACAGTGTCTTCTTCTTAGGTTAGCTGTGATACCATGTTAGATTTTTATCATTTAAGCTAGCATTAACTTAGGATCTTAACTGAGAGAATAACAAACACAACAATCAAACACATAAGACAATGAACACACAGATTTTCCTTGGGGAAACCATAAAGGAGAAAACCCCGCAACTTCTTCAGAGATGGAATCAACACCAATAGCAAATTCCCAAAACAGTAAGATGATATCCCGACAGCAGTAGCCTCTTTCTCTCTAGCCCCATCAACTTATTCTTCCTCAGCTATGTGCTACAACTGAGTGTGAGTGAGTGTGTGATAAATAGAGAGGTTCACTCTCTATTTATACTAATTCCCAACTTGACAATGACTCACTAGGGCCGACTTCTCTATGAGAGTCTAATAACCCTAGTGCCCTGGAAGGTGGGGAATTTAACCCTTGAACAATAGGAGGGTTACCAAGAATGACTTGACATGACTTGTTTACATTATAGAACCTCTCGATAGGAACATTGGGGCATGACATGATTCAAATACATTATAGACACTTCCTAGAATAAACATCGAGGTACAATACATGAAATATACAAGTGAATACATTCTGAATTTACAAATACATCAACACTGGTTAGCTTCTTCCCATCATAGGTAAAATGGGGGGTGTTATCACTCAAAATATAACCAAGGTTGTGGAAGGTAATCTCAAGGTAATAGCAAAAACCACTTTAGAAAGAAACTGGCTTTTCTTTCCATAGAGTGATCTCTCAGATATAAATTTAGCAAGGCCAGATATTGGAATCAATACTTTAAATTATGTAGATGGTTGAAACAACACATATAACCATTAGGAAATGGAGTCAAATAGATAAAGATAATGCAAATTTTCATACACAAAATCTCAACAAAGGCAAGATTATCATCCAGTCATAGTCATTCATTGATTTTCAGGCGAATAAGAGAGAAACATGAATAATCCATGAATATAGAGCATCACAAGATGAATTCCATATCAACTTTAGAAGAAAAATTTGTGAAATACCTGGAACAATATCCAGAGCATAACAAGTATGAATTTTGAAACTATTCAACACTATGTTAAGATATGAAGAAAACAAAATGGAAGATAAGCACTTAGAAGACAATCACAAGGAAAGAAGGCACAGACTGTAACATAAATGACGCAAGAATATTTGAAGATCAACCAGCATTCGAATCTGTTATTTATTAAAAAATCATAAGTTCTCAAAAAACATCGGTCCAAAAATATGGGTTCCATCCCCCAATACATCAAATAAATTCAAATATTTACAAAGATAACTTCTTCCCAAGAATATCAATAACCAAATAATCTGTTAATCAAATTTTTTGTAACCATTTCCCTAATAACTAGGAATAAAAACTACATGCTTCGATTCAAACAACATATTGTTTGATTACAACCAACTTAGTCACTTGCAAAGTATCCCTAATAAGCAGCTCCATGAAGTGCAACACATGTTTTCAAGGATGAAGTATGTGCTTGGTCTTCCCAAATCTCTCCACAATCCTCCATTGTTCCACATTTGGGATGTCGTATTCTGTCATCTTTCTAATTGACACCTCCAGATCCACATAAGCTTCATAAGATACTATGGGAAATCCTCTCCTAATGATTAAAAGCTTTTACAATATTTTGAAATCCTCTGTCAATTTTTCTACAATGATCTTTCCAGTCAACCCTTTAACTAAATCTTCAAACTTGGAATGGTCCATGTGATTCTGTACTAGCAAACTGTGATAATGCTCCTGAGAAAATAACCTTCCTTTTTCATCCCAAAAAGAAGGGAGGCCATCCTCAAATAGGTCCTTAAAAGCAAGCCTAGAATCCTTTATCTACGAAGACATTGTATTAGCTACCTTATCATGTACCACTTTCATAAGTTGATGTTTGTTAATGAACTTTTTTTCCCATAGCACAATTTCTACTATGTCCTTAATTATGATGTCCTGCAACTTCTGATATGTTAGAGAATTCAAGAAATTTAAAGCGTTCTGAGTTGTATTTAAAGGCTTCTTTTCCATGGTCTTATTTGCCAACTTCAGTCTTTCAGTAGCTAAATTGACTAGTGCACTTTCATCATCAATAAAATTTAAATAGTGCCTAAACTTGGTGATTTCCATAGATAATGTATCCGAAATTAAATGTTTAGCACCTTGTAGAGGAGCTTTTTCAATACTTTTTTCATTTAACTCATTGAACTTTTTCTGTAATTGGATTTTATCATTCAATGTTTTATTCTTCTCCTCAAATGTTCCTAGCCAATTCTGATTTAATTTTCTCATTTTCTTCCTTCAATTCTTTAATCTCCACATCATTTAGTCTTACCTATGACATAGGAACTAATAAATCATCTGCAGAAAATTTACTTAACGGTCTTTCAATATTCACAAGAGGTAAATCCGTGTCAATAGGAGTTTGACTCATCAGTTCTTCCATATTTTCCTTTTCATCATTCTGATCCCTTTTTAGCTTCAAAATATAGGCCATCAATTCAACTCTCTCCACTTCCCATTTGACTTTCTCCTCTTGCAACTTCAATTATTTTCCTTTGTAGTCCATCATCTCTTGATAAACTTTATCTTTTTCTTCCTGCAGTGTAAATAATTCTGGGGACTGAGCATGTTCAGCATTTCGGATTTTAAGCTTCTTTTTTAATACCTGAATGGTATTGTCCTTTTCTTCTAAAAGCTTTTTGGTTTCCTGCACATTTCCTGGTTCGGTTCCTAAGCTTAAAACATATCCCTACAACTTTTTAATTTGGATCAATTTTTTTTATTTTCCACCTTCTCATGCTTCAATTGGACTTCCATCTTATCTACAAGAGACTGCAATTTATTAACTTTCATAATAGAATGTAATAAATCAGAGTAAATAACATCTCCAGTCTGCTTATGGAGTTGTATCTTATCGGGAACACTAATTTTATCTAACTCAACTTCCATTTCAGATACTTTTTTATCACTAACCACAGCGAACTTCAATGTATTCCTCTCTGCGTCTCAAGTAGAAATCAATGATGTCTTTTGATTGATTAGACTTCTAACTTGAGGAAGCAGATTTTTGGTTTCCTCTGATGACTGCATTTGTTTTTCAGCATAACTTGAAACTAACTCTGCTCTGGATTTGAAACAGGAACTGGGCTCTGCATTACCTTATTCTTTGAAGGAATACTGATGCATCTATACATAATTCTTTGGAAACAAGACCATTTTCTTTGAATCCTCTGAAACTATTTCTTCTGAAACTTGATCATCTTGAGGGTGTGTTTTGATCTTTTTATGTGAAATGTTTTCATCCACGTCCATGCCATCAGTTTCATAAAGACTCCTCTTATTCAAAATGATAGAATTATCGGGTCCTTGAACCGTTGCAGTCAACTTGTTGCTCCTATCCTCATCAATTTCTGAATTTTCCTCAAAATAAGACAAATTGGCTATTTTATCTAAGCCTTCAACGATGTGATGATCAAATGGTTTATTTTTGTTTGACTTCTTCCTCTGAGAAATAATATGATGTGGATCATAATTGATTCTTTTCTCCTTCTGTAAATCCATAACTTCTAACAAGTTTTCTATGACCAACAAGGCACTTTTATTTTTTAAAATAAATGGACCAACTTTAAGAGGAAATTTAACATTGGAAAAAATTTTGAACGCCCCAAAATTCTCTTCTTCTGCACATAATCTCTACCTCATAAACTCAAGTGCAGATATTCTTGCAGTAAAAAAAATAAGTAACCTGTATGGTTCCCCAGTGAACCCATACACCCTCAAAATAGTAAAATATTTATACAGGAACCAGTCTCCTATTTTGTCCTCTAAGGAAAACTGTAGCATAAGTTTCATTTCTTCTAACACCCTTGGTAATACATCATCAAACAACAATTTATAAATCTCCGCCATAATTGTATTTACAAAATCAAACATGTTAATTTGTTTTGGAAGATCTGGAGAGAAAATGGTGGACAATAACTGCAATTCCGACACATTATAACACAACAACATGTTCAATAAGTGTGACTAATATCTAAAAAACCTGACTTTAGGGAATTCAACCAACTGGACATGGATAACCTCAGCCAAATACTCATCCAGATTAAAACAATGGATTAAATGGGACTTGGGGTCAATTGAACTTATACTCAATAAGAAACCTAAGACGACTTCAGTGATATGAATATCATTATCCAAACCTAGAATTTGACTGATCAGGGACATGACCAACTGTACCTCTTTTTTGAAAATGTTAAAATTGTATGGCAAAAAAAGTCCTTCTAATGACTAACCACTTTTCATAATATTGGATAGAAATTGGCATCTAACTTCAGTTCTACAATTTTTATACATTTCAATTAAGGCATGTTCATTCAAAGACTCACAGCTATCAAGGAAATTATCAGGCAAACTCAGTAACCCGCGAACAGTTTTCGCATCAACCTTACATAGTATTTTTGATTTGGTACGACTCATAATGACTCTTTTGAAAGGAGAATAACTATTTGCGCACCATTCGACAAATTCAAGAAATGGTAAGGTTTGTTCAACAGCAAAATAATATGAGAAAGAACTACAGATATTCAGAATATCATTCCCTTGCAAATTACATTGCCATAACTGCTCCTTTGAAACTAATACACTACCAACGGATAGAACAGGGTCACATACATTTCTTTCCCTATCGAAAACAACTTCTTCTCTCTCATCCAAGACTCTGCATGATACTCCTAAACCTTGTTCCTTTTCCATAATGAACAATGGCGACAATCTTAGAGCAAAGTTTTAGCATTTCCAGGCTTACCTATAACTGTAGATATGTAGAAGTTGACTTTGGAAAGATGGAGGACTATCCACTTCTCTTTCACCTGTATCATGCAATTGAAATTATTTTTTAAACCAAGTCAACTTTACCTTTATACGATGGACTTTTCTGGAGCCCTCATCAAGTGGTTTTTCCTTTACTGCTTTCCTCCGTAGAATTCACTCCAAGTCGCCATGTGGAAAATAGTTTACATTCTGCTACCACTCTTCCTTTTTAACAATCTCGCAGCTTTTCCTTCTGAAACTAACAATGACCGTTGATAAGTTTTCACTTTTTTCCTAAACCATTGGATCAAGATTGGTTGTGTGTATTCCGCTAGCATTTCTTATTTTTTCTGGTGTGCACCTTTACTCAGTGGATCGTCTCTCAACTGTATATTTTATTTTATTTATTCTATATCCATTGATCTTTCTACCCGACTAACCACTTCCGCTTCTCCATCACCACTTATCTCCTGTGCAACGTTTCCTAGCGGATCCATTTTAAACCCTAGATCTTCACATTCACAATTTTACACCTTTAGATTGTGTAACAAATTAATCAAAATGCGCATTTTAATAATGGAATCAAGATCATCAAACTTTGCCAATTTTATGTATCCTTTTATCACTCCTCGATCACACCTGTTCCTCAGCTACTTAACATAGAGGTGCTAACAGGGGACATGGCTCTAGCCTCTGGATATCACACTAGAGTTAAGTCGCTATCTTCTTGGGTAAGAGCAGGTTGGTGAGCATATTTCCCATTCTATGTCAAGCTCATTAAAAAATGAAATAGATGCTTGCGAGCATAGTTCCCATTATGTGTCAACCTCATTAAAAAATGAAATGGACCTTACAAGCATGGTTCTTTTGATTCTATTTCAAGCTCATTAAAAAATGAATCAGATGCCCTTGAGCAAAGTTCCCATTCTATGTCAAGATCGTTAAAAAATGAAATGGATGTCCCTGAGCATAGTTTATATTCTATTTCAAGCTCATTAAAAAATGAAATAGGTTGTTTCAAGCAAAGTTTACCCTTTTGGTTTCAAGCTCGCAGAAAAATGAAACCATGTCCTATGTGCAAAGTTCCCATTCTATGTTAATCTCGTTAAAAAACTGAAATAGATCTCCTTAAGCATAGTTATTTTCTATTTCAAGCTTGCATAAAAATTAAACCATTCATGAGCATAGTTCATTTTCTATTTCAAACTCGTTAAAAAATGAAGTAGGTTTCCTTAAGCATAGTTTACCTTTTACTTTCAAGCTTGCATAAAAATGAAACCATGTTTCAAGCATACTTATTTTATGTTTCAAGCTTGTGTAAAAATGAAGCAAGTCATTTTGAGCATACTTTATTTTAGTTTCGAGCTCATTTAACCATGAAATGACCCTTTGAGCATAGCTCTTTTTCTGTGTCAAGCTCGTTAAAAAATGAATCAGATACCCTGAGCATTCTTTCAACTGATCTTCGAGCTCGTTAAAAAAATTAAGATGGTGTTAATCTTACTTTTCATTTTTTCGTGCTTTAGTTAAAACATGAAAACTGGTTTGAGCTTAATTTATTGCTTTTTTCTGCTCTGGATTCAAACATGAAAAAGGTTAATAGAGTCTTCTTTAAGCTCTTTTCAGACTCTTAAATTGTGAAAATATTGTTGAATGAGCTTGTCTTCTTGATGCTCGTAAAAGTACTTGAAGAGTCATCTTCCTAGTGATAGTTTACCCCTTTTCGGACTAGGGGGCACTACTTACGAAAAAGGTACACTCCAGCCAATCATGACTGGAAGAGTTCTCTAAGGTATTATTTTATACTTTCTTGGGCCTTAGGGACTAAATAATATGAAAAAGGACCCTTCAAATTCTTATTTAGTTTGTTGAGACTCTCTAAACATGAACTACATCGAGTTTTCTTTCATTGGATCCATTAAATTAAACATTGAAAGACCCGTTTAGGGAGTGAACTCCTCCTTTTTCAGGTTTGTAAAACATATGAGTTTGGACTTGTCTGAAGGACGAGCTAAAACGAGTTTTTTTTACCCTCTTTGAACTCGTAAAAATGAAAAGAGGCACTCATCAATCATGATGGGGAAATTAAGGGAAAGTGAAAACATTTTGCAATAACGGCAGTTGTTAGTCACCTTTGAACATGTCACTTGTTTGCATTTCATTCGGAAAATTGGGTATATAGCTTGTTTCCGATTCGATCCACTTTCATGATTCATGCCACTCCTTTGAGTCTCTCAAAGATTGCATTTTCCATTGTCGCATTGTGTTCCACCTCATCAAGTCAATGCTTCCAAGTCTTCGGTTGTGCCACCTTATGTTCAAAAAGGAAAGTGTTTTGAGAGTTTACACCTGCAATGAAAACAAATTTTTTGAGTTAGTTACTTTTGAGTCATCCCTATGGTTACATCATACTCAAAATTCCTGAACTTTGTTCCAAGTTTCGTGTCATCGATGTGGAATTCATCATGGCCATCCTTCGAAGAGACTATTCTTGTCAACATCAACTCATCATCCGGGAAATAGTCTTACAAACAAGCTTAGTACCTTGAGATATATATGCCTCAAAAAAAAATTCTCTTGCTTTTGACACAGGTTTACATCATTGACCTTTGATCGAAATATTCCAGTGGGTGTTAGACATCAAAACATCTATTCACACTCAGTAGATTGTACTAGGGTACCTTGGGAATCATTGACATCAATGGTGATCTCCCTCGCACTTGTTAACGGTTCACGTCATTGGACGGTAATCAAGTGGTTTCTACCATGTTCGAATTCAGAACATTGTAATCACATGGATAGAATCATACTTTCTGGAAGACGAGATGAAGACCCATGGTATTTTTTAAAGCACTCATAGCTTTCTCCCCAGGTTGCGATGGAGTATATTTTATAAAGTAACATCATGGATCCACATCTGTATGGTCATGGATATGCTCAAATTTGCGTATGTATGACATATATCTACGTTGCATATCTGGTAGCTATGTCCAAGTTTGAGTCCTATATCACATGGATCTACATTGTATTCTAGTAGCCATGTTTGTTTATTCCTCTCATGAATCTTCCTTGTATTGGTTTGCAGCCATGATGAGGTTACATTTACTCATGATTCAAAGCATTGATGTATTGCGGATGCCTACTCGATGATACTCTCCGATCAAGCTGGCTCTTTCCTCGAAGTGATAACTTGCTCTATCAAAGCTCTTGCCTATTGTATCCCTCTAGCCTCATGCTTTGGGGGGCATTCTGTTATACCCAAATCCTATCACCAGTATGTGATAATATCTCTAACACCTTTATTTTCCCTCAATACCAAATTTTAAGTGAAAATAATGCTCCAGATGTTGATCCTACATACAAAAATCCAGCATTGCTCTTACCCTCAAGTCTATAAGCATTACATTATACAACTTCGCATGAGTCATTTGGAAGACAGGTGGTTCCACCTCCTTTGACCTTTGTTTTTGGCACTGTTCTCACCTTGCACTGATTTTTTATACGGGAGTATAAGTGGTTCCCTTGGTAAAGAATGAAAAAAAGGAGGTTTCATGAAGCTTCTAGAACAAAAGCTCCATGGCTAGCCTTATCCCTACTCACATGGTTCAGTTAAGCTTGATATCCATGCTTTGGGGATCTCATGGCCACCTCACCCACCTATTTGTAAACCATTCCTATCCATTTGAGCACTATAAAACCAGGCTCATACTCCATGGTTTAGGGGAGAAAAAAAGAGTAAATTTATGCTGTTGAATTAACATCTTGGCCTAATCCATTAGAGAGCATAGAGGATAAAGTTGGAGCTATTAGGGATGAGATGTTGGTCTTGTGAAGGAGTGCATCTACACTAAGGAAAAAAGGTTGTAATCTATTTCATTCATATACTAATGAAAAGTTGGTTCCTTTCCCATATATATGTTGTGTTATAATCTCACATGTGTATTATCATATTCCTTAGTCATTGATATGGATCTATGGATAGTTTTCTAGTATCTTTGATGTTGTCATGTCTTTGATGTGTTTTTGTAGGTCTTCTATTAGAGATCTTATTCCAAGCATCCATAGCTTCTAGGGAAAGTATTCCGACCTATTTGTGACTCATTTGTTCTTAATCTGAACCATTTAGATGAGAGGAACAACTTCCATCCATATAAGGTGCGATATTCATGATAGCAAATATGGTGACTCCATTGGGGAACTACTTCAAATTATAAATATTTGGTAAGTTGAAACCTACACCTTCATTTTCAATTTATAGATCTACTTTTCCATTCATATATCTATAGATTAGCTTTGGATTTTATTTTTTTTCCTCTTTTTTCCTTTGGATCTTCATATTTTTGGTTCACTAGGCTTTCTGGTGATTGTTTGGGTTAATTTTTCAGTCTATAACTTCCTTTTATGTTGATTTTTTTTTTCAAATCACCATCTCGAGCACCGCTCTTGAGCTATGTTATAAGTGTCATTCTGGAGATGTCACCACTCTTCCTCTATGTTAAATAAGTGGTGACACCACCCTTTCTCTATGTCCAAGAAGCGGTGTTAGACCTGGTAACGCCCTGGTGTGAACCTGCTGTAAGCGATGCCACCGCTTTGTTCCTATGTGCAAGAGGTGGTGCTCATGATGGCAACGCCCTGTTCAACACCTATAGAAGTGGTTCCAGGTATTCTTCTTACCCCTATTTGGTATTTGATTCTTAAATGCTTCTTTTGGTATCTAAGATGCATACCCCAAACCCCCAAAGAACCTCAGGCTGGGGGGGAATCCCCCACCCCCTAGACCCCCCTTGAGCGTGTACGAATTCATACGTATTTTTCAAGAATTGTGATTGATGTTGGTCTTTAAAGCTTCATAGTTGGTTTTGATTACAACTTGGTTTTGTTAGATCTATGATTTCTGCTGTATTTGATAGAACATGAAAAGATTCATTCCAGTTTTTCTTCATATGTTATACATTATTGTTGTATGTTTTTTCCTTTTTTCTTAAATTGTGAAAATCCATACGGAAGTTATTGTAGGATTTTATGATTAGTTCATTCTCTTTTTAGTTGAAAAAATTGAACACTCTTGTATAAAGTTGTAACAATATTTTCTTGTTTTTCGTTATAGATCTCACTTCTTTTTTAGTTCAAAAAGAGAAGATTTTGTTTGTTTCATTTAGGAAAGGACCATATAAGCAAGTGTCTTTTACTTTTTGTATGGGATTTATTCCATTTTTCAAATGAATTGAACCTCTCTCCCTTCCTTAAGTAGGGCATACTTTGAAAGTGAAAGTGAAACTTTTGCACTATCATACTGAATTGTTTTACTTTTATGTCCTCACATCATGCATCCACCTAACCGTTCAAGATAAAATTAAGCGCTAGTTTAGGTTTTAAAATTTTAGCAGTTTGTGTGATAGGTTAGTGACATGTTTGGGCATCGTAATAATAGATGTCATTAATTTGTTTACACTACAACTTGAGACTTGCACGGTTCTTTGATGTACCATCGGTATATCGAACGACCTTTCACATACCCTTGATTTATATCGAAAGGTACTTCACATACTCGATTGTATATAGGAAGGACCCTTGTGGACGGTTGTGCATTAGAAATCACTACTACTAATTTGAGCTCCCACGTACCTTGCGTATATCAAGAAACACTCTTAGGAATACTGAGACCATCTGAGTTAACTGTTTGGCCATCTTGGCATCACACTAGTTCTGATGGTTTGACAATCTTGTGAGGCTCCAGACCTTTAATCCACTCCTCTCACATGTTTTGCTTGCTTCTTTAGTTTGAGTAGCACTTGTTTTCTATATAGTTAGGATTTATTAGAAGAGAGAGGTAGTTTTGTTACATAGTTATGGCTTCGCCTTCCAGGACTACCAACCAAAAGACTCCTTTACCAAGCATGTCTTTTGTGTTCCTTCCATATGGGGATGTTGGTCCTCCTCTCATGGCTACCTTAAGCCTTCCTGGATTGACTATTAGATTACCTGTTTGGTTATTCTCCAGTCTAGTTATCCCATGTACACCAGTTGCTTCTGATCCTAATCCTTCATCGCAAGAGCATCAACCTCATGTTGATCCCTCTCCTTCTTCACCAGATGTTTATTCTCCCGTTTCTCCCTCTTCTCCTGTTAAAAGTTGTAGTACTAGTAGTTAGGTGGATAAGAAGAAGAAGAAAAGGAAGATTAAGAAGAATAAAAACAAACAAAAAACCAAGTCTCAACCAATCACTCCTCCCAGTGTGGAGAGTGTTGATCTACACACCCAAAGATCACGTAAGACCAAATTCCCTTGCAGGATTTGCAAGGGTGATCACCTTCTAAAAGATTGTCATGGTATGGTCCTATTTTTAGAAGAGTGGTCTAAGATTTCCCAGCAAGATATTTCATCAGCCTCTGGTCATCATGTTGATGATCCTCCCTCAACTAGTGACGCTGTGGTTAAGAGTCGAAAGGGTAAATTCAGAAATCCTTGCTAAATATGTAAGAAAATGCACTTTACTTACCTGTTTCCTCGCATGGATGAATCTTCTAAGTTGTTGGAATATATTACTATTTCTCGTCAACGGCTTCTAACAGGTTATCATAAGTTGTCTCTTGAACCCCAACTTGTTCACCAAGTGGTCGATTCAATTTTATCCATGGTCGATCCCACTCTTCCTTCCAAGAGTGAATTCCAAGTGGTCAATTCGGATTCATCTATGGTTGATCCTACTCTTCCTTTGAAGAGTGAAATTGAAGTGGTAGAGTTGATGTCATCTTCACCCAATCCCACTCTTTCATCAGAGAGTGTTAAGACTGAAGTAGTCGTTTTGACCAAATCTTCGTCTTGTTCTTCTCTTCCAGTAGAGAGTGAACTGAATATTGCTGAACTTTTTATGCTTTGTTCTGATTGTTCTCGACAAGAGGACATTTTGTATGTTTCAACAAAACCCTCTTCAAGTAATGAGGTTATTTCGTTTGATTGGAGTAACCTAACAAATTATTGTGTTCATTCGAGTGTTCTTTTCCATATAGTTGTGAATGTTACTGCTAGGCAGATGCTTTGCACTATTGTTGATGAAGGGGCTTATGTTAATATTCTATCCTGAACTTCTTGGAAAGCTTTAGGTTCACCTCAGCTTGTACCATCCACCGATCAGATAATAGATTTTAATTGAATACCTACTGCACCATTAGGGATCCTTCCTCATTTTCCTAATATATTAGGAGAGAAAACTGTATTTATTGATGTTATGGTGGTCCAAGGTCGTTTATATTTCAATATTCTCCTTGGATGTGATTATGTTTATGCCATGAAAGCCATAGTGTCCACACTCTTTATAGTTATGCATTTTCCCCATGATGGGATGATTGTGACCATTAATTATCTTTCCTTTGTTACACCTAACCATCGCATCACTACTAGTAATCAGAATGCCCTGAATTTGCCGCATGTTCTTGTGGTTCCTTCCCCTTCTGGTTATCATCTTCCCATCATAGGTAAAATGCGGGGCATGGCTCCAACCTCTGGATATCACACTGGAGTTAAGTCACTAGCTTCTTGGGTAAGAGCAGGTTGGTGAGCATAGTTCCCATTCTATTTTAAGCTCATTAAAAAATGAAATAGATGCTTGTGAGAATAGTTCCCATTCTATGTCAAGCTCATTAAAAAATGAATCTGATGCCCTTGACCAAAGTTCTCATTCTATGTCAAGCTCGTTAAAAAATGAAATGCATGTCCTTGAGCATAGTTTATATTATATTTCAAGCTTGTCAAAAAATGAAATAGGTTGTTTCAACCAAAGTTTACCCTTTTGGTTTCAAGCTCGCATAAAAATGAAACCATGTCCTATGAGCAAAGTTCCCATTCTATGTCAAGCTCGTTAAAAATGAAATGGATCTCCTTAAGCATAGTTATTTTCTATTTCAAGATTGCATAAAAATGAAACCATTCATGAGCATAGTTCATTTTCTATTTCAAGCTCATTAAAAAATGAAGTAGGTTTCCGTAAGCATACTTTACCATTTTCTTTCAAGCTTGCATAAAAATGAAACCATGTTTCAAGAATAGTTAATTTTTATTTCAAGCTTGCGTAAAAATGAAATAGGTCATTTTGGGCATACTTTATTTTAGTTTCGAGCTCATTAAACCATGAAATGACCCTTTGAGCATAGTTCTTTTTCTGTGTCAAGCTCGTTAAAAAATGAATTAGATACCCTAAGAATTCTTTCAACTATTCTTCGAGCTCGTTAAAAAATGTAATATGATGTTGAGCTTACTTTTCATTTTTTCATGCTCTGGTTAAACATGAAAACTGGTTTGAGCTTAGTTTATTACCTTTTCTTGCTTTGGATTCAAACATGAAGAAGGTTAATATAGTCTTCTTTAATCTCTTTTCAAAGTCTTAAAATGTGAAAATATTGTCGAGTGAGCTTTTCTTATTCATGCTTGTAAAATTACTTGAAGAGTCATCTTCCTAGTGATAGTTTACCCCTTTTCGAACTAGGGGGGACTACTTATGAAAAAGATACACTCCAGCCAATCATGATTGGAAGATTTCTCTAAGGTATTATTTATACTTTTTTATGCCTCAAGGACTAAATCATATGAAAAAGGACCCCTCGGATTCTTCTTTAGTTTATTCAGAATCTCTAAACATGAACTACACCGAGTTTTCTTTCATTGGACTTGTTAAATTAAACATTGAAAGAGCCATTCAGGGAGCCAACCCCTCCTTTCTCAGGTTCATAAAACATATGAGTTTTGACATTTCTGAAGGACGAGCTAAAACGAGTGTTTGTTACTCTCTTTGAACTCGCAAAAATGAAAATAGGCACTCATCAGTCATGATGAGGAAATTAAGGGAAAGGGAAAACATTTTGCAATAATGACAGTTGTTAGTCACCTTTGAACATGGCACTTGTCTGCATTTCATTCAAACAATTGGGTATTCATCTTGTTTCTGAGTTGATCCACTTTCATGAGTCATGCCACTCCTTTGAGTCTCTCAAAGATTGCATTGTCCACTGTTGCATTATGTTCTGCGTCATCAAGTCAATGCTGCCAAGTCTTCGGTTGTGCTGCCTTATGTTCAAAAAGGAAACTGTTTTGAGAGTTTACACCTACAGTCAATTTTTTTTTTCTGATTTAGTTAATTTTGATTCAGTCCTATGGTTCTATCATACTCAAAATTCCTGAACTTTGTTCCAAGTTTTTTGTCATCGATGTGGAATTTGTAATGGCCCTCCTTTGAAGAGACTATTCCTATTGACATCAACTTATCATCCGGGAAATAGTATTATAAACAAGTTTAGTACCTTGAGATCTATATGCCTCAATGAAATATTCTCTTTCTTTCGACAAAGATTTACATCATTGACCTTTGATGGAAATATTCCACTGGGTGTTCGACATCAAAACATGTATTCACACTCAGTAGATTGTACTAGGGTACCTTGGGAATCACTGACATCAATGGTGATCTCCCTCACACTTGTTAACAGTTCACATCATTGGACGATAATAAAGTGGTTTCTACCATCATCTTCAGAACATTGTAATCACATGGATAGAATCGTACTTTGTGGAAGACAAGAAAAAGACCCGGGGTATTTGTTAAAGCACTCATAACTTTCTCCCCAGGTTTTGATGGAGTATATTGTATAAAGTACCAGCATGGATCCACATTTGTATGGTTGTGGCTATGCTAAAATTTGTGTCTATATGACATAGATCTCCGCTGTATATCTGGTAGCTATGTCCAAGTTTGAGTCATCTATCACATGGATTTACGTTGTATTCTAGTAGCCATGTTTGTTTATTCCTCTCATGGATCTTCCTTGTATTGGTATGCAGCCATGATGAGGTTACATTTACTGATGAGTCAAAGTATTGATGTATTGCAGATTCCTACTTGATGATACTCTCCGATCAAGCTAGCTCTTCCCTTGAAGTGATAACTTTCTCTATCAAATCGCTCACCTATCGCATCCCTCTAGCCTCATACTTTGGGGTGCATTCTATTATACCCAAATCCTATCACCAGCATGTGATAATATCTATAACACCTTTATTTTCCCTCAATCCCAAACTTTAAGTGAAAACAGTGTTGTAGATGTTGATCCTACATACAAAACTCCAGCACCACTCTTACCCTTAAGCTTATAAGTGGTACCTTATACAACACCTCCTGATTCATTTGGAAGACAGGTGTTGTCACCTCCTTTGACCTTTGTTTTTGGCACGGTTCTCACCTTGCACCACTATGTCATAAGGGAGTATAAGAAGTTCCCTTGGTAAAAAGTGAAAAAAAGGAGGTTTCACGAAGCTTCTAGAAAAAAATCTTCGTGGCTAGCCTTATCCCTACTCACCTGGGTCAATTAATCTTGAGATCCATGCTTTGGGGATCTCATAGCCATGTCACCCATATATTTCTCAACCATTCCTATCCCTTTTATCCCTATAAAACTAGCCTCATACTCCATGGTTGAGGGGGTAAAAAAAGAGTAAAGCTATGTTGTTGAATTAACATCCTATCCTAATCCATTAGAGAGCATAGAAGAGAAAGTTGTAGCTATTAGGGATGAGATGTTAGTCTTGTGAAGGAGTGCATCAACACTAAGGAAAAAAGGTTGTAATCTCTTTCATTTATCTATTAATGAAAAGTTGGTTCCTTTCCCATATATTTGATGTGTTATAATCTCACATGTGTATTATCAGATTCCTTTGTCACTGATATGGATCTATGGATAGTTTTCTGGTATCTTTGATGTTGTCATGTGTTTCATGTGTTTTTGCAGGTCTTCCATCATAGATCTTATTCCAAGAATCCATAGCTTCTAGGGAAAGTCTTCTGACCTAGTTGTGACTCATTTGTTCTGGATCTGAACCATTCAGACCAGAGGAACAACTTATGTCTGCAGAAGGTGTGATATTCCTAATAACACATCGCTATATCGAAGCCTATTGATTTTTAAATGAAATGCCACAATCACCACATGTCATCAATGTTCTATTTCTATACCAATGGAATATTCGAAGTGTAGCTAATGCGATGATAATTTTGTGACAAAAATATGGGTTTTTGTCTGTTGCTATAGCGAGAGAAATGTGTCTCTATAATAATGATTTTCCATGGGAAAACATTTCAGATGTACTAGTGAGGTACAACATATGTTGTAAATCGGGGAAATATTCCCTACTGTAACATCATGTAATGTGTATTTGGAGTCTTTCTGGGAGAATTCGACACTTTTAGGGAAGACATGTGGGCCCCAGTATTATGTTTGTTCAGTGACTTGAAAGGGTATAAATAGGGAGGCACTCTCCCTCATTTATAAACAACTCAGACTCTCAACTTCGCATGTGATAGAGAGAGAGAGAGAAAAAGGAGGAGAGATGGATATCTGTTGAACACTTCTTATTACTACTTTTGATCATCTTAATATTCCGAGGAAGTTTGTGGGGTTTTCTCCTTTATGGTTTCCCTGGTGAAAATATTTGTGTATCATGGATCTTTTATATCTTATACATCTTTTTGTACTTGTTATACTTTCAGATAAATATCCTAGATATTATAATCATATCTAAATAAAAACTAACAAAATTTACTCCTTTTCTGTCAAAACCTCTTCAATTTGTTTTTTATATTCTAGTTGTTCTCTTAGTCTTATAATATGTTCTTCTTCATGATTGGTTTCTTTTTCATCACAATAACTTTCAACTGATTGATGCTTTGCCATGATTAGAATATTTTCTATATTACTGCTATTTTCACTAAATGGGATGCTTTCACCTTTTATTAACTTTTCTGCTTTTGTATTAGAGTAGTATTCTTCATCTTATTTGTCATATTGCGTCATAATATAATATTAATTTTCATATTTTTTATAACTATTTTTACTTGCATAAGAACATTTAATATCACACAGATCTATTTTATCACAAAAGAAGTACTTAGAGAATTCCTTCACTTTTTCCTCAACAACATTTTCATTTTTTTTCTTTGTAGTTTCTTCCTCATTTGGAGTCTCTTCCTTTCGGTCCTCTTCATTTCCTTTATGAATATGTATTTTTTCCATGGGAGAGGATTCCTTTTTGTAACTATATTGTATCATGTTCCAAATATATTTAGATGAAGTAGACTATCCCACTTTGGTCTTCTCTTAATATGATAAGCCACTCAATATTGTGTGTAAAGACTTTGAATTGTCTCTATGTAACTTCTTTGGAGATGACCATTTTGTATAAGACTTTGATGGTATATAACTATTCTCTACTGACTACCAGATATCAAATCCCTATGAGTTACACCATAAAAGGATCCCAATACCATCTTCACCCAAAAGAGCAGTAAAGTAGTGTTTGATTGGAGGACATATGCCAATACTTAACCAACATTATGTATGCCAAATCCTCTTATTGATAGGATAAATGAGGTACCATGAGATAATGGTTTTCATAGAATCCTGTAAAGGTACAAAATCCATAAATCTTGTAGCAAGGTATCCTAACCAAGGTGTTGAGGGTTAAAAATATGCACATGTTAAAGAAATGTTGAAGAAGGATAGCCCCAAGTGGGCCCAAAATCAAATTAACATGGCATAGATCCCAACGTTATATTGTATTAAGGCATCCTAAATCCTATCACTAGGAATAAGTAACTAAAAGTGGACCGAAGCACTTCCATGGATCCTATAAAAGATAAATAAAAATTATATTAGGAACAATATTTCACGACACAAATTCAACACATGTCAAACACGTGTTTTTTGTGTCCTGATTCCAGGAAACAAAAAAAGCATATGTACGACACGTGTTAAAGTCATGTTCATGTTCGACATGGCCCTATGGGACATACGAGGCCATATGAATGTGTCTGGTCACTTAGGTTCTATTGCTTCATTTTTGGGTTGTATATGATTACACTTCATTTCAGGTATGCAATGAATCTACTTATCTTGGTTTGATGTTGATAGCCTTAGTCACCACCCTTGGCATTTTTTATAAAAAGAGTTTTAAATTCATTGAAATCCTAAAAATCAATTGTGATGGCAGCTAGAAACACTGGAAATCAAGTGAGATGAATTCAAGAAACAACTAAAGGAAATGGAAAGTGACAGGTATAAGCTTCTTAACATTCACAAAGAAAATTTACTTTGTCACTTTACAAATACTTGGTTGTTGTAAAAAGAGTAATCTAAATTTTTAGTTTTTCTTTTGTGGGAAGAGACCGAGTTCCCATATTTGAAGAAGTATCTACAAGATGAATCTAGGGTTAAATATCTATTTTGTTTTCTCAACGGGATAAATAAGATGATGTAGCTTTTAGAGCATAACTTAATATGCTATACGATAAGAAGAGAAACATCATAGTAGTGGTTCGTCATTTTTTGTAATATTCAGATAACTAAGAAATTGTCAAATGACAACCATGTCCTTGAAATCCATTTTTCTCCATACCTTGAAGGGAGAATGATCTAGAAAATTCTCTCTCCAAAACCTCGCAATCCAGTAAGGATTCTGCTGACTTGTAGCTCCTCTTCTCTTATCCAACGTGCTCTTTGGAAATTGCTCCTAACCAAATACGCCACAACCACAACAAGGAACATATTGGTTGGACCTTGCTAAGTCACAAGTTATTGGTATATCTGGCTTGTAGGCTGTTGGATATACTCTTAGGAGAATGTTGTTCCATGGTTAAAAAAAGAACATATTGGTTTCCTAAACCCGAGGACAAATGAAATATATAGCGCAAATAAATATCGATCTAGAAGCTAAAAATATAACCCGTTGATCAGGGATCCAGGATAATTATAACATATAGTATTTGGATCATGGTCAGGTGCAAGCGAATTGCAGAGGGTATATTTGGGAAAATTCCGTCTCCCAGCTATTTTTTTGTTTTGCTAGGATTTATTTAAAAAAATATTGGCTCTATTTGGTGTAGTTTATTCACATTATATTTGGGAAAATTTCATGGCTATCTTTTGCTTCCTTTTTTTTTAATATTGGATATTTTTTCATTTTTCCGTCCATTCTTTAAAAAAAATGTTTCCATTTTCAAAATTTGTTTAGTTTTAGCATACATTACTAAACTGTTATAACTGGTCAAAGTTTACAAGATTTAATGGTAAATTATGTTGTTGTTGTAATGGTTAGAGACCTTCAATGGTATTGTTTTTACATAAGATTTGTGATTATTTATAAGAATTAAAAACTTTATCATTCTACCTACCTATACTATATTCATTATTCCATGCTCTAATGAGGTCTCATAACGTTCCTATTGAATCAGGCATAATAAACAACATAGATGATTGACATTCGATACCATCCACAAAAATGTGGGAAAGTGACCCATGGTCTCCCCACTAGGTTTTTCTTCAAAAACAATACATTTCTGACCTCGTCTTATCATATAGGGGTTAACCATACTTAAAAGTTGTCAAGGAATCCAATTTATCATGTCATGTCCCAAAATAACAAAATATGTCATCATTATAGTTGTAAATATGGAACGGTGAAATCCAACAAAGGGATGATTCACTAAAGGGCCTATTGTTTTAACGAGAATACAAACCCATGTTAGTCTATGGTGGTACTAAAGACCCTTTAAAAATATTTTTGTGAAAACAAATGGTATCAAAGAAATTGTAATGTTGTAAGTTTCATTTGTCGTATAAATAAACCCAAATTAACATTAAGAGAGGATGTTAGAACATGGCCAATGTTGGAACCCCTTGGGTTCACAAGTTAAGGATATGTAACCAATGTAAAACCCTTTGGCTCCTTTGATTGGATATATTGGATCCACATGTGACTGTGTGTTAGCTGACATGGATACTGGGTTAACCCAAGCATCAGACATGTATATAATTTATTGTCCTATGTGAATGCATGCATCATGTACCTCCCCCCTTGTCTTATCACATTGAAAAACTTAGGATGAGTTTCATCCTATTTGTAGTGGTATCTACAAGCCACCCACATATAGTGTCTTTGTGTGAATGTGTTGAGCATTATTTTTGGCATCATCTAAAGTGGAAAATTTTGAATTTTAACAAAATTTGTGTATGTAGTCTTTTGAGTAAGAGTAAAATTACCTTGGCCATTCCGATACAAAACTTGTATTGTTTTGACTCAATAGTGAGTTGATAATAATCCCAAAGTTTCAAATTTTATCATATTGTGTGGTTCGACTTAACAATGGGGAGGAATGACCAATCCTTCCTAGCAATTAGAACTTTTTGTTTGTCACTGAACTATTTGTTGGAATATATTAAACCCACTCATAAATTAGGATAAAATAATTAATCATTATTTGATTAATTATTCACCCACTAGCTTAATTAGTTGGCATCCACTTGCACCTTAAAGTCAATACATCCATATATATCCAAGGAATTCTTTATTTATGATTTTGGGTTGATCTTGACCACCTTTTGACCATCAAGAATTGGTATACAACACTTTACAATAGATTTTTATTTATTCTTCTTTCTAGCTTTTCTGTGGATAAGGTAAAGCTAGTTAAACTAGGAAACTGGGTCCTTTTGTTTCCAACCCATACTTCATGAATTTTTCTCCATTTTATAGGATTAGAATTTTTTTCCATCTCCATCGACAAATCACTCATGCTTTTTCCAATTCGTGAGGTCCTTGATAGATTTGGGAAGTGCTTTATCCACCTATGGGGGTTTTCTAGATTTTGGTAAGTCATCCTTTTTGAGCTTTATGAGTTGTCTCCATACAAATCGATTTTCCTATGAGGGATGTACTATTTATGTACACTATTATTCATCATTATTCAATGGAAGGATACACACAAATATTCGTCTCTTCATTCATGTGATTCAATCTCTTTTCTTCTCTCTATTTTTCTTGTGTATGCTTGTGAGAATTCTTAGTAGCAAGATCCGTTTCCTGTGATTCTTCTTAGCATAATTTCTCATAGAATTGATCTATTATTTATGCATCATATCGGAGCATCAAGTTTGATCAAGTTCTATAGAGTTGAGGAGTGCATCTAGTATCCTATCCCTCTCTGAAGAAGAGCATGTCTAGCTTACAAGATTTTCTCCTAGTTTTGTTTTGCAGGTTGTAGAGAGTTTATTCTTGAGCACATCAATTCAGAAATATGGATTCTCATTCATTAATAATTCTTACTCCCTTCAACTACCATGAATGGAAATCCACAATCTCCATTCTATTGCGCGGTAGAGGATTATACAGAGTTACTCTAGCTTTGGAGAATGAGCCCAATGCTGTGATTGAGAATGCTAGGTGGAATAATAGGTTGGATGAAGCCTATGGATTTATTTGTCTCTCTATTTATCCTAATATACTCTTTCATATATATGGTTTTACCACTCCAAACCAAGTATGGAGTAAACTGGAGTCTCTCTTTGGAGTTCAAGATGAGCTAAGAGTGCATCAATTGGAGATTGAGTTATTCTGACTGAATCCAAGCAATTTCGAATATCTTGAGGGTTTATTCACCAAGTTCAATTAAATTGTTATAATAATCAAGAAATATGGGATTGAGAAATAATATTATCAATTAATCCTTTCCATTCTTTCAAAATGGGGTCCTGATTACCCAGTTATTGTGTATACTTTTCATGCTACTAGGCTTGTTGTTCCTAAGTGGAAAATGCCATCTTTAAATTATTTTCTTCATTCACTAACAAAGGAGAAATATAAATTGATCCATATGTATGTCCTTAATTATTCTAAGGGAAAGGATCATTCTCTATTGGTTCAAGGAGACACAAATGTCAAATCAAAGAAAATTGTGAAGAAGCCAAAGTTAGAAATTGAAGATGATAGTTTGAAGCCTACTGATGAAGATTCAGTAAACAAGGATAAGAAGAAAGGGAGCACATAGAAGTGTTATTATTTCAGAAATGGTTTTCATTCAGAGAATAATTTTTTAAATAATAATATGGACATCATGTATTATCTTCTTGAAAAGCACAAGATCGAAGTTCCAGATGAACTAGAAAAGCCTGCTCATTCCTCAGAACAATGTCATATTGCAGACTTCCAAGGTGATTTAAATTATGCTTTGAGTGCCATAGTTCTATCCTTTTCTCATGTCTCTGATATATATTTATTATCTGTTATATAAGAATCATAAATATCATATCCTTTCTTTGATAATCCTCCTCTCCGTCTACTAGATTCATCTCCCAAAAATTGTGATTTTTCACTAGATATTGACTTGTCTTTGAGCAGCTCTTCCTCACAAGATTGTATATATGATTTATAAGATTTTTTTCAGGCTCATATGCATGTCATTATGCATATCATTCCACCATCAATACAATATACCATACCTATGAATAATCCTAATACTATATGAATCCCAAGTTCACTAGTTGATTCCTCATTGGTCTCTTATGCAGTGTTACTTATCTTACATGGTTTGAAGTATCGTCTATCTTTCAGTGGCTGGTTATGCATGAAATTATTAATATTTGGACTGATATTAAATATTTTTGGATCTTTTATAAACACTTATATCTCATATCTTATGACCATCCATCATTCAAATGTTTACACCTAACAATTTTCGCCAATTGCTCATAGTTTTCCTAGTCTAGCCCTATATCTTGAGAGAGCCACTGAAGCCTTTATATTTTCTGTTACATATTCTAATGTTTCTAATATATAATATTTTTATCAGCCTCATATCATATCTATACAGGTGCTACATCATATTGGAATATTGACATGTGATTCACATCACAATTTTGCAGTTATTCAGGGAAATGGGTGTGAAATAAATTGTCTTAATTTTTGTACTCTTTGGGAAGGAGAATGCATAGATATATTTTCCATTTCAGATTATGTTTTCATATCATAGTTTGACAGCATAAATAATAATTCGGATAATGCTCCTACTTCATCAGTTCATGAGATACAAGGAGTCTCTCCTGTTCTTCCTTCTAGGTTCTACCCTCTAGCTCATGATCATGGAGTTCTTGATTTCTTCAACAAGTCTTCCATCCAGAAGAATTTCATTCATCTCATTCAAGTGAGAATAAATATATTTTTAAGAAATATTATTTCAAAATTTTGTGCCTTGTCCTTTCTTGAGGGAGGATTTTCCCCATGTGGTTTTTCTGCTTTCCTCACTTTTTTGGACATAATAATTGTTAAAGGGTGATCATAGCCTTGTTGTTGGTCCCTATATGCATCCATATGCATCCACATTTTTTATATACCATCATAAATTCAGACTTATACTGGGGTGTTGAAATATATTAAACCCACTCATAACTTAAGATAAAATAATTAATCATTATTTGATTAATTATTCACCCACTAGCTTAGTTAGTTGGAATCCACTTGCACCTTAAAGTCAATACATGCCATCTTGACCACCTTTTTACCCTCTATAATTCGTATACAACACTTTACAATAGATTCTTCTTTATTCTACTTTTCCATCTTTTCTGTGGATAAGGTAAAGCTAGTTAAACTAGGAAATTGGGTCCTTTTGTTGCCAACCCATCCTTCATGAATTTTTCTCCATTTTCTAGGATTAGCATGTTTTTCCATATCCCTTGACAACTCACTCATTCTTTTGACAATTCATGAGGTCCTTGATATATTTGGGAAGTGCTTTAGCCACCTATGGGGGTTTTCTATATTTTGGTAAGTCAGCCTTTTTGAGCTTTATGAGTTTTCTCCATACAACTCAATTTTCCTATGAGGGATGTACTATTTATGTACACTATTATTCATCATTATTCAATGGAAGTATACACACCAGTATTCATCTCTTCATTCATGTGATTCAGACTCTTTTCTTCTCTCTATTTTTCTTGTGTATGCTTGTGAGAATTCTTATAGCAAGATATATTTCCCGTGCTTCTTCTTAGCATCATTGCTTATAGAATTGATATATTATTTATACACTATTGTCATCAGAAGTTTGCACCCTATACATATTCATTGGTGGAACAATTTTATACGAAGAGCAAATATGAGATAGTTGTAGGAATCCTTTGGACAATGGGATCGTTACTACTTTGTTTGCTAAACATTTCTCAAATATGTGAATAACAAACCATTGAGGTTGGATATGTGATAATTTTGATTCATAAGTTTGGTGTGGGTGATAATTTTGATTCATTTCAAGAAGAATAAATTATTGAAATTGAAAATGAGATGAGATTGATGAATGGAGAAGGAAACCAAGGTAAAGTTGTAAGCAAAGAGGACGATGAATTTCTGGTTGCAACAGCTGAAAATGAATGTATGGTTTCAAAATTTTAAGATGAAGAGTTTGCAGTAATAATAAAGGGAGCAAGGAAAATATATGAAATTGAAAAATAATTACCTTTGGACGATAAAGAACTCGAAGGTAGACATGAAGAGGCTACCATATCAATAATATTCTAAAAATGAAGGATCCTATATCATAGAGAAGCATAGGAATGAGCTTGAAAAGGAACCATGTAAAGGTGATGGACATGAAACTATGGGGACTACCCTCATTGATATAGAATATTAATGCGAGTCTACCAAAGGAAAATTAGAAGGAATATAAAAAAAGAAGGCAACTCTGAGGGTTGCAAACACATAAATCCATGCTACCAGAGAAGAGAAAGAAGAGAGTATGGAGGAAACATTTTATTTTGTTTGATAATTTATTATTCATGATTTTGTAGGGGTAAACAACAATATTGAAACATCAAAGTTTTAGAAATAAGAAAAATTTGGTGAAGTGCCAAAAATATTGAGAAACATAAGCACGGAAGAAATAATTAAAGTTGAAGATCAATTAAAATATCAAGCAGTAGAAGTGAGGAATTTATAGGACTTATGTGTTAATGCAGAGACCCTTCATATAGTAGCTTCATATTTATGAATGACTATTGGATATACAAAAACTTATAGGACGAAATAACATAATAGTGGAAAAGGTGACATGATTTGGATTGATGTCTATCTGTAGCATTCCATAGAATTAAGCCAACGCCATGGTTTCATTCATTCGAATTATCTCTACAAGACATAATCACTCTTAACAACTATAAAACTAATAATTGATTATATTTAGCACCTCGTAAATGATTCATTAAGTTCCCAATAATTACTAGAGTATGTCAACTTCTATGAGGCTTAACACACTCATGCAAACTTCATTTGATGTGTTTCTTAAAATGTTGGAAATTTTTTGACGTGTAGAACAAATTCAAGAGGCTAGGAACATTGTTTGAAAATTTTTTACCCCAAAATATCACTAGAATCTGAAATATTTTGGACTCCATATCACCAAAACAAGAAAAAAAAATTGTTGATGTATTTGTAACTTTAGAATATATTATGATGTGTATTATCATTATATGTTGTTGTACCCCCATTGGGGATGTGTTTACCCCCTTATGGGATGTCTTAATTGTGTCTGGATTGTTAGGATTTATAATCCTCCCTTGTCCAAACTATCTATTAGATTATATTTTCCTAACTTGGGAGTCATTTAGTTACCTTTGGGTCCACTAGTACCATTGGGTCCACTTGGACTAATGGGGCCACATGTACTAGTCACTAGAGTGTGGAGAACATCGATAGAGGATAACTAGAACTGATTGCACCTTTATGTATCAGCTTAGGTGCCTCCAAGACCAATCCCTAATTTTTAGGAGCCACTAGGATTGTCGACACCAACCTTCTTCAGTTGTTGGTAGTGGGTGACTAGTCAAGATTAGTTATGCTTCAGTTAGATTTAGTTAGATATCCTTCAGTTCAATTAGCACCATTTATGCATGGTTGCATGTGTGAAAGCACCAGTTCTCACATACTTCTCACCTACCACTGCAGTTACACTAGTTTCATTGATTGTAACTGATTGAGAGACTGGATTAGACATTTGGAGTTAGCCTACTAAACTCCGATAGTGATTTAGACACATCTAGTTATCCATGCAGACAGTCTTGAGTTGGAAAATTTGAATTCATCTCTCATAATTTGAATATTCCTTTATGTAACATTGTTGTATACTAATAGGATTAATGAAGTTTATAATGTAATTATACTGAGCAATTTTTGTCTATTTCATGTGAGATTTGTTTTGTTAGGTGGGTATTATTCATTTATTTTCACTACAAATAATCCAGAATCTAATAGCACTCATTTCTTGAATATCGATCAAATATTAATTCTAACATGGTATCAGAGCCTCCTCGAGAAAGCTTCAATTACGTCTACTCTCCATTATACACTAGAAGGAACTAGGTTTCCATAGAAATATTGTAAAGAGTTCCTTGCTTCTTCTAAATTGATTCATAGTGGCGGTGCAGGTGTGATAGACCCTGAAAAAGTGTACATGTCGAGAGGGAAGGATTGATTCTTACATAGTGCGAATTTATTTTATTTTTGCAGTGATTTATTACAGGTTCTACATATATTTATTGAAGATATTGTCTCATCAAAAGGAGAATTGATGGATTCTCAACCTTCCATGCCCTAGATCCTAACACCCTTCAACTATGCTAATTGGAGGGAAGATATGCAGGTTTCCTTGTGCAACAAGGGATTGTTCAGGTTTAAAATGGGAAGAAAGGCTAAACCCCATCATCCAGCTGAGAAAAAAAGTTTATGAACTGCTTAGATGAAGATTTTTCCTTTCTATGTACTAACATCTCCAAAGACCTCATCTTCCACCTTGAAGGTTTGAGGAATCCCAAAGAATATTGGGATAACCTTGAAGTCTTGTTTTGCAAGAAGGATTAGCTTCAGGCACACATTTTGGAGAACAAGTTGATAGAATTAAAACCTTGTAGTTTCGAGACCATACATCAATTATTTACAAAATTCAAGTCTCTTGCACTTCAATGCAGACAGTGTGGAATAGAAAGGAACGATGGACAACATGTGCTCTCCATATTCAACAAACTAGGTTTTGATTATTCTATATTTGTCTCTACCATACATTCTGGAAGAGATTTTTTTCCCAATTGGAAGATGTCCTCACTTGATAGCTTTCTCAATTCCTTAATACAGAATTAATAGAATTTGTTCCATATGGGAGTCCTCCAGACTTCCAAAAACCAATATCTCCTAGTGACAGACTCTACCAAAGCACAAGCTAAAGGGAGGCATAAGGGGAAGGATCTTAAAGCATCTGATTCGAATTCTAAAAAGAGTGAGAAGACATCCGAAGGAGCTTTAGGATCCAAGAAGAAGAAAAACTTTTAAAAGAAAATGTTTCCCTATTGTATGAGGGGTTTTCATCCAGAAGTCTCTTGCATGAAGCCTGCAAGTTGACTAGATGCCCTCCTTCCTTGAATAGAAAAACATTGCTCTTCCACATAGATCAAAGAATTTTGATGCTAGATCACTGATCGAATATCATGAGAGGTTCCATGCCTTGATAGCTATCCTTACTCAGTCGACAACATACTTGATTGATTATGGAGCATACAACCACATGGTTTCCTCCAAGGAATCTTTCTCTACCCTCACACTATCAAAAGGGCCTAATATTCACATGGGAGATGACTCCCAAATTCCAGAAGCACAAAGAGATTTAGTTAAAATCCATCATGGTGAGTTCAAAAATGTTCTCTATGTGCCCTCCCTTGTAGCTAATTTGTTGTATGTTTACCAGATGACCCATACAATCTCTCCTCGAGAGAGTTACAATCGACTCATATTCATTTGAGATCACATAAAAATCTTCTAGAAGACTCATAGAGAAAGGTGTTGCAAATCACTCTACTAAAGCTTATGAGTTCTCACTTTTTTTGCATGTCTCATCTCCTACAGCTTTATTGAATCATGCTAACAACACCAGTAAGATATGATATGAGATATTTGGGCATCTCAATTTCAAATATCTCCAACAACTCCACAATGATAAAATAGTTGAATTTTTACCTCTCATCCAAACTTTCGATGGAGTATGTTCTGGTTTCTTGGTAGGTAAGAATCTAGAGAAGAGGTATGAAGTTTGGAAGGCACATAGGTTTTCCTCTATACTTGATTTTGTACAGTGATGTGGCATGACCAATGCCCACAACATCCATTAATGGTTGTAGGTATTTCCTCACTTTTATTGATGACTTTTCTAGGTTCTGCTCAATATACTTTATGAAACGGAAATTAGATGTATTTTGTCACGTCCCCTCCCCTCTACTTGCCGGGAGAGAAGATGTTACTCCACTGCTGCTCCGTCTATCATTCAACCGGGCATCTAACCCCATGAACATAAATAAAACTGCATTGAAAATAAAAGACATGCACAAATGAATAATACATGTAAATATACAGTGGAAGAAAATACATCCATGCATTTCAACTTGTTCATAAACAATTCATAAAACCAATAAATTGTAGAGAATATACAAGAGAGCACTTATGTTAAAAATGAGCTTCCCCGCAACTAGTTATGTTGCTGCAACGTTCCACCCAACCATAGGCCAGTTGTGCTCATACATATCTCAACACAAATTCCACCCTCAAGCTAGGCACAATTTCCACAAGGAACTAGGGAACAACATGCTCACACATAGCTAAATACACAAGAAGGTTCAGCCATCCCAATCTATAGTTGTGTTTATTAAGATTCTAAGGCAGTGGAAAGGATGAATTTATAAGCTAGTGAGTGAATTTCTAAGGCAGTGAAAACCTACACCAGATCTATCTAGCATGGCATCCACAATACCTACACACCCAAAACAAGGAAGTATTCCCCTCACTGCTACATAGTCCCTCATTCCATACCTTCCCTTCTAGTGCTCTTCAGGGTGTACATAGAATATTTTCCAGCCCCTCTTGATCTATCGGTGAGGTTCCTATATTCACTAGGTTTATGAAGCCAATTTTGGGCCTCTTCCACTCCTAAGTATTTTAGACTAAAAAAGGGATGCACACAACAACAAACAAAAATTTTGGGTCAAAGAAAACCATCCTAGGCAACCAAAAATAGAATTGCAGATGGGGAAATCAACCTTGGGTGAGTGATTCATTCTTAGAAATTTTCTTGGGCACTACAGGAGAAAAATCGACCTCCCCAAACCCCCAAATCATGAATCTCTATTGCACATTCAGTCAACAATATAAAAACGAATTTATAGGTATGAAAAAATGAAGGTAATCGCAAAAAAACAGGATGAGAATGCCCCAACTATCTCTAGCTGCATGAGGAAGAGAAACACATGGGTGAATAATGGAATGGGAATCCCTTTCTTGTATTTTTCAGACCCCATATGTCAAAATTCAAATTCCCAAAACTAGTGGATTTCCCCAATACTAAATTGACTTCCATACTCTTCCATTCCCAAGGCATTAAATACCTCTACCAATTTCTGGAAGAAACAAATGATTGGGTGCATAAGAAAAAAAAGGTAGTTGATAGCCTTATGAGTTCTCCCATTGACATTTTTCTCAACCCTATTAGCTCAAGGTTTTGAATATTTTCCCTCCCTATTCCTGTTGAAATATTGTAACTTCAAAGAATATTCTATATGTATCTTTTTGTGGTCCCTGATGGTCCTACCGGGAGAACCACTTGTATTACATTGTACCCCTATGCTCCTAATCAGCAGAACTAATAAGAGTCATGAGGTAGTCCCCTCTAATTGTAAAGGTGGGTCATCATCACCCCAGTGTGGTTACTTGAGCCTACATGTGTAACTAGAGCCTACATGTCAAATGAATTAACTTAAATGAAAGAATGAATATAAATAGAGGTGTAATGCTCCTCATTTGAGACACACACACACTCTCACTTGTGTAGCACATTAGTGGAGAAGAGAAGTAGCTGGAGAAAGAGGAGGATCAGGCTTTGATCTCCTTGCTGGTTTTATCTTTTATCTTTTTGGGGCATCTATATTGAGGAAGATTTTGCTGGGTTTTTCCCTTTAGGGTTTTCCCAGGATAAATCGTTGTGTTCCTTTTTTATGGTTGTGCTTGTCTATCTTTCAGTGATCCTATTTATATGCTTTTGTCATGAAAATGAAATGAAATACTAATGTCTTAGCTAAGCATATGAAAATTTAACATAGTATCAGAGCCACCCTAAAAATAAGACATTGTGCAACTACAGAATCTAGGGTTTCTTACTTTTAGGTTCTCTCTCCACAATTGATCAGCAAAAGGAGGCTAGGCTGACTCTCCAAGCGGAATTCATCTTTCTGTCGAAGCGGAATTCGATTCCAAGCATTTTCAGTTTTCGGTGCGGGAAATTAGGGCTTCTTGCAGATGAAGAATTTTTGAGTGAGCCCAGCATAGGATTTTTATCCTCATCAAAATCGAATTCTAGAGACCTGGATCAATTTTTTTGGTTGGGTGAAACCCCAGGAAAGTCAAACCCTAGTTTGACCCTGAGCTAGAAAAACCCTAAATACTAAAACTGCTAAGTTTTGGTACATTCGCTATATCCTGAGATTGGATAAGTTTCAAGAGCTGAAACTGGCAGAGGATGAAGATAAAATCCTGATGTACACATTTTCCAAATCGCAGCCTCAGATAAGCTATATTTTGGGAGATATGATCCCTCCAAGTTAGGGTTCTAGCCTCTTCCAGAATTCATCCCTAAACAAGACACCTGGGGAACATTTCCATAGCTTGGGATACAGAGGTCAAAATTGAATTCCTGAAGATTTTACAGAAATATCACGGACTTTACTTTCTGTGGTCCAAATTTTAGAACCAGAAGATGAAACAGTGACACGCGGCAGTCCATACAATTTCGCTGTTCTGAACAGTCCTGTAACAGGTCACCATGGGAAAAGGATCATAAATCCAAATTGGTGAAACAAATTCTGATGAAACCTATGGTGTTGGATCAGGGATATGTGATTTTACCTCAGTACGAAATTTCAGACACATAGGAGGAGTAATTTTGGATATATCACAGAAACAGTGACAGGCATTTCTGCAGAAGAAATTGGAAAACTAGGGCTTCCTGTTCCAGGAGCTTCCCTCCACTGTTTTCAGAAAAGGAGTACATTAGACAACTCCGTTTGAAGAGATATATCTTTATATCCAATAATATCTTAAATATTCCAAGTTTTGGAAATTAGGGTTTCTCTGACAAACCCTAAATCAGCTAGCTCTGGAAGAAGGACGGACACCTCAAATCGGTAAGATCTAATCTTTTGCTATTTGCATTCGAGGTTCTCATTTCAAAGTGATCTATCACATCAGCTTGATGATAAGCTTGGTAAAGTTGAAAAATTCCAAGAATGGAAGTATATGATCTCTCTAAATAAAATGAATTGGACACCTACATAAGTAGAGATGTTCCAGTTCCATACGAAGATGAGGCTCAAAGCCTTACACAAGAAGAACTTGATCAAGGCCAAGAAGATCATTGTTGATTCAATCACGGATTAACTTGTACCACAAGTGTCTTCCCTAAAGACACTGAAGATGTTTGATTATTTGATCAATATATTTGAAGATAAGAACTTAAATCAGAAGATGTCTTTGAGAAAAAAGTTGAAGAATGTGAAGATCCAGAATGCAAAACAACTTGAAGCAGTAGAAGAAGAAGTGGTGATAGCCACCTTGAATGGTCTCCCAGGATCATGGGATTCATGCAAAGAATGTATGCCAGAAGGAATTAATTGCTTTCAGCTTGACTCATAAGAAGAGAAGAAGAATATGGGAGCAATTGAAGATCAAGCTCTCACCATTCAAAGAAGATCCCTCAAGCGATGAGGAATATGAAGAACTCAATTCTTGATGAACTTCTTATCCATCTTATCATTTGGATAAGAAATGATGATAAGGAAGAATGATCAAGATGGATTCTACCCATGAAACAAATAAAAGATAAGTATTCAATTGTCATTTAATGATATTGTTTTACATTTGATTATATTCAGTTGATGTGTTATGCATGATAGATTGTTTGAATCAATGACTGTATACTACTAATATACATGTGATGGGTAAGTAGCTCATGGTGCTATACAACTCTCCATTGCTACTTATCAAACCTCTTTGCTGACATATTGGATTAGTCTAGAAAGTTTCTGTGAGATATGGATGAATGTTGTATTGGCTAAACAGTTGCATGATGCATAAGAATTTTTCGTTATGCATATGATTTATGAAATAGTTCTAATCATGCAACTGGTGCATTTTAATTGTAGGAAAGGTCCTGCACAACCTCCTACAAGAAAAGAAGGATGAGACTTGTTCCAAAGAACAAGTGATGACAATTCAATAAACATGAATATGAAGCTCCCAGGGTCAAAGACACCATGACAGAAGAAATAGCTTCAAAGAGCGGTAGATCCACCTCGAAGGATGAAGACTACCATGGGTATGAGAGATAACTCAAGATGAAGAAAAGAATTCTATGAAAGAAGCTATGATCAAATAATAACAGTTGATCATGGGGAATGATGTATACGATATGATTTCGAGACATAAAGGAAAGTATGTAGTATCCTCCATATGGATATACAAGAACAAGTGTACAAAGCAAGGTTCGTGATTTGCCTCAGAAAGAATAGACTATGACATGACATGTTCTATTGACCAGTATATATCAAGAATAGAACCACCTGTACAGAATGAATAAGGAAGATAATACACCACTTCAAGGGGAGTGAATATAGAAGATATCTGAGTTCGACATGGTGCGACATGGTGGATATCTTCCTGATGGATCGAGACTTTTGGGTTCCAACCTTCAAAGTTGAATGCAGAAGACTAGGATATGTTGATGATCTGACAAGATGAACTCATGGAAGATGTTATGAATGATGTTTGGGATATAGTACTCAAACTAGAAAGCAAGAATGTGGTATCTTACAAATGGATTTGCAATATAAAATATGTCGCTGATAGAATTAAGGAAAGACTTGTGGCTAGAGGTTTCTATAAGAAAGAGGGAATTAATTCTGAAGAGACACTTACTCCAGGAAGCAAGGTACACTTCCTTCAGAAGTATGATGGTAGTTGCTTCCATGATGAATTAAAGACAATCCTTCCTTAATGGTATGATTGGGGAAGAGTTTTACATCGAAAGGATTTGAAGTTGAAGACAGATGGACTCATATATGTAAGTTGAAGAAGGCCCTCTATGGCATGAAGCTAGCTCCCAGAGCTTGGTATGGAAGGATAGACAGTTTCCTGTCAATTATGGGCTTTACCAAGAGTAAAGATGATCCTAACCTTTATCTCAAGGTTGTAGAAGATGAACCTGTCATCCTGTTATTATATGTGGATGACTTATTCTTGACAGGGAAGGAGAAATAGATCATGGAAAGCAAGAAGAAACTAGCAGAAGAATTTGAGATGAAAGACCTTGGGTTAATGCACTATTTCCTAGGTCTGGAAATATGACAAAGTTCAGAAGAAATATTTCTCAACCAAGGAAAGTATTCGGTAGAGATATTGAAGAGATTCAATATGTTGGAATGCAAATCCATGGCCACACCCATGGACTCCAACCTAGAGCTGTTAGCTGATGACTCATCAGAGTTAGTGGATGTGACTCATTACAGATAGATCATTGGGTCATTAATGTACTGAACAAATTCTAGACTAGACATTTCTTTTGCTATGAACACCTTAAGTCAATATCTTGTTCAACCAAGACGGGTTCACCTAGTAACCGCAAAACATGTGATGAGATATATGAAAGGGACTATAGACTTTGGTCTATACTATGATGGTAGCCATGAGTATAGATTGTATGGCTACATAGATGCATATTGGGCTAGAAGTATCTCAGATAGGAAAAGCACATCAGGTATATGCTTTTGTCTGAGGTCTTCTATGAGTTCATGGTTTAGCAGGAAACAGTCCAGTGTTTCTCTTAGCACGGTTGAAGCAGAATATATAGCAAATTGCTCTACTAAGTTGTGAATCCATATGGCTTTAGAAGATGATATCAGGTCTCTTTGACCTGAATGATTCTATGTGATAACCATAGTTGTGATGACAAAGAACCCTGTGTTCCGATGTAATACATAGAAATCTGGTATTTCTACATACAAGATAAGATACAAATGATGATACTGTAGATGCAGATGATGGTGATTTAGTATTTCTATACTGAATATAGAGATGATGATGTTTCAGTATTCCCATATTGAAGATGTAGATGATGATGATTTCAGTATTCCCAGACTGAAGATATAGATGATATTTCAGTATTTACATACTGTAGATACAGATGATGGTGATTCCATATTTCTATACTGAATTTAGAGATGATGATGCTTTCAGTATTTCTATACTGAAGATATAGATGATGATGCTTTCAGTATTCACATACTGGAGATACAGATGGTGATAGTTCAGTATTCACATACTGAATATGTAGATGATGATGGTTTGGATGATGATGTACTGACGAAGCCTCTTCCTCGAGTAGAGTTCAAACACTTTTGAGACAAGCTTGGTGTTGTTTGAAAAGACCTTCCTCGAAAGGGGGAGTAGTGATGTTGCAGTGTGATTGTATCATCCCTAGGCATTTTCCCTAAAGTGATCTAGAGACCTCAGTCCTTGAGAATGAATAGGGATTATATCATCCCAGGACATATGTCCATAATAGATCCGGTGACCTTGGTCCTCAAGAACGTGACGGGATTGTATCATCCCTGGGAACTTTCCCTACAGTGATCCGGAGACCTCGGTCTTTGAGAATGAAGAGGGATTGTATCATCCAGGGACATCTGTCAATAATAGATCTAGTGACCTCAGTCCTCGAGAATGTGGTAGGATTGCATCATCCTTGGACATCGTCCTAAAGTGATAGGGACTGATTCTCCTGTAATCAATCTGGTGGCTTCGGTCCTCGAGAATGTGGTAGGATTGCATCATCCCTGGACATAGTCCTAAAGTGATAGGGACTGATTCTCCTGTTGTTACGGAGAGAAATTCCTATGGCTTGGGGTACCACAACAGACAGCTAGACTCCAGAAATCAATCTTTCCCAATATGCAATAGAAATAAAATGCCTAACAATAAGGATCGAACCTCATACCTTATTCCAGACAGTTGAAGTAGATCCCCGTTGAGCTTTCCAATATTCAGCTTGAATTGATGTAATACTTCCTCAACAACAAGTAAACAATACAAGCATACTATATTTCATGGTGTTAGATCTATTCTAGCATATATAATCAATAATGTAAAAGCATTTGACATATTCCAATGGATACAATATTCATTCAAATACACATTACTGGACAGGAAAAGATACTTCTATTAATATGAATCAGAGATTACGAGTGACAACCTCTGACGGCACATCTACGTACCGAAGAAACTGAATCTCCCACTTGGGCCTCCACCACCTTAATCCTCCATCACTTCGATAGCAAGCTTACTAGCAAAAGGCAAGCTTGGGAAGAACACAACAGTGCTCCAAGGGACAAAGGGATGCAGACTCAAGCATAAGTTCTGGAAACAACGGACTATAGTTTCGTTACTCTCAATTCTCTCTTATTCTTTCAATGTCTCAAGGGGTTCCTTATATAGCTTTTCAAAGGGATACTGAAAGGTCGAATCCGTGCGATCTCAAGGAATATGGAAGTCGAGGAGTGATATGAGTCGGATCCAAGTCAAGGAACGCTCCAAAAGGATTTGGATTATTCATACATCTCGATGTACACGACTATAGGGGGAATATCCGCGTATGTACACGGTTATCGAGGAAAAAGCCATGTATATCACTTTTCTTATTTTTTTAGGGATGATCAAAGACACATCAAAAGACAAAAAGTGGTCCATAGGGGCTAATGAGTCTGCAGCAGGATAGGGGAAGGCCATGCAATGTGTGATTCACCTAGTGTGGTGAAATCCACTATAACAGATGCCCCCTAATGTATGAGATCAGAGGGGTTATACGATGGCTGAAATACATTATAAGTCCATCCCAGAAGTGAAGTGATGAAGGTACCCAAATGGAAGACCAGCCACCCAATCAGTATAATACCATAATACAACTCTGCATATAACTGCAAATACATATAGCAGTCCTGGATACATAAGAGTACAATGGCCATGAATAGGCATGAAACATGATAACACATATGTGGTCATCGCCACGTACAATACACATAGATTAGAATATCCATGAGGAAGATATACAAAGGACCATGATCTCCACAACAGCTGAAGATATACAATAGATCAAGATCTCCATAGTGGCTGGAAATGTCTGACATATACTGGAACAAGTCATGAGAGTTGAAATCTCATGAACACTAGCATGATCAAGGAGGTAGCATATAATGGATGCCACCAATCTAGAAGGTCTTATACACACACCGCTACGAGTACATGTCCTACTATGCGAATAGAGATGTCGAGGTCGAACATAGTAGTCCATCGTCTGATTACCGGTCATTGATGTATACCGTTAACAGACGCAAGATCACCCACCAATAATGAAAATGGGAATCAAGGTACTAGAGTGCAAACTAACAAGTGTGAATAAATGTGTTGAGGTCGAACACTTGAGAGAATCCATCGATCAGGGGACATTAATGTATTCCCAAAACTGTCGATGGTGAGAGAACCTACCACTGATGACTGCAAGTCTCAAGGCACTCAAAAATGACTCTAGACTCCAATCCCAGAATAAATGATCTGAATTCGATGGGATGAAATCCGCTGGAAGGAGGGCATTAGGGCATCCCCCATCATCCAACACGAGGTACTCGAAAAGCCTGTATAATGTGGAAGGACTTGATCATAAGGTGCATGAACCAGTAACTGTACCGGGAATGGCCGACATGCAAAGTCAATATAACTGAGGAATGGCCGACACAAGTTTCAACTTCCTTCGAACAAGATCATAATGGCATATGGTGACTGAATGAAGGCAGCATAGACTCGATATACAAACTGGGACATCTCTATGACGCAGGAGGCATCAATAGAGGCTCCATAGGGATTGGAAGCTTAACCAGTCGATGGAGATAAACTCAGATAACGAGTACAGCTCCTAAGTCAAACTATAACCCAACCAATGGATGTGATATACAGTGCTCTGTTCGAAGGTGACACGACTCGACAGCTGCCAAAGATAATATCTTTTCTTGTCCGGATTTTTGGTTTTTTGATTTTTTTGGTCTTTTTAAATTATTTGAAAAGCTTGAAAAAATAATAAACTAGCTTTATAGTTACAAACTAGGAGGAGACGAGTGTCATTTAGGGCAAACAAACTAGTTCCAAGCAGTGGAACATACCTATGCTCAATGCAAGGATACATGTGTAGGATATCGATACTCGGGGGAAAATACCCTCCCGGTAAGAAGGGAATCAAGCTGCGAAGGGTATAAAGAAAGGCTCTGCATGGCTAGACATGAGACAAGCTCGGGCTATATGGCTGAAACGCAATGTCAGGGGAGCTGGCATAAAGCTCAATAAGGCAGGAAAAGCTCATGATAATGCATCCACAACTTGATACAAGGGAGTCTGGGGGATCATGGCCAGCATAAGATCAAGAGGAGTATGAGGCTCTTGCAAAATGTCATGGAAATACTATACAATGGACTCCCACACCCTAAAGGGAGAAACATCATCATGGGCACCAACTGCAAATAAGGTGATAACTAGGGTACCCATGTAAGGTGAGGCTCTACCACTCATATCATGCCACTTCTATAGCAGCAAGAAGGTTCTGTGACATAATAGAGTGGGTTCGCACCTAAGGATATAGTGACATGGTCATAAGGTCATGCAAAATGCAAATAGTGGTGAACCTAACCTATATGCCAGTGTAGACGTTATACCTGAGATCAGTACGAACGGGTCAATCCAAAGGATGAAACGGCGCTGAAAACGGTCTTCTGCATCACAGATTAGGTCAGAAACGGTCCAAAATGGTTAGAAACGGTCAAAATTATAGGAAAGGGGGTAAAAAATTTCAAATATTTAAAATTTTTTCTATAAATAGTAAAAAATAGAAATCATTTGAAACTTTTACCCATTGGAGCTCTGATTTTCAACTGCAAATTCCAGGAGATCTAGCCGGTGGAATTCACAACTGTTTCTTCCAGGTACTTACTCATGCTCTCAGCTTGCATTTCAATACAATTTTTACAAGTTTTCATGGTCAAATGAGGTTTTTTAAGGCCAATTCTACATGAGCGCTGCGGCCCATGCGGGTATTGAGGATTTTTCCGCGTATAAGACTGGCTATACGCAGAAAAGGGGCTCGAAACCGCGTACATACGCAACTGTCTGCAAAACAGCCACGTATGATGTCGCGCAAAAGGATTTACAAGAATCTAATGGACATTTGGTCACTTTCTCATGCAGGATGGTGCTAGAGTGGCGAGAATGCAAGCATGGTGAAGTATAGGAAGCAGTAAGGGCCAACATAATGGCTCAACAAGCTCTAAGAAGGTGCGGAATGTAGAAGTTTTGGTGCCTAGTTGGCTTGAGGGCCAAACCAGGACTGCTACAGATGCTGGTAGACTATTGGGATCCAGACTCAGAGTCCTTCTAGATAGATAGTATGTCCCTCACCATTGAGGTGGAGGATATCTACTTTATCACAGGTATATCTAGATGAGGGGAGGTGGTGAACCTTCGTTCTTGAGGTGGTGCAGGTCACAGGCTTACTATCGATGAGTACATAGTTGTGTGCTGCTACCCAGATAATGAGAAGGTGGGGATTCAAGTTCCCACCAACGCTATGCAGGTGCTGGGCCTAAAGGCCATACTACTGATGCTGGGCAGGATAGCAGGCTTAGCATCACTCCATCAGGCCTCTTGGCCACTGATGTTCTATGCGGTGGAGTGTATGACACTGAACATCTATGACTGGAGCACTTCACTACTGAGCAACATGAAACACCAGCTCAGTGAGTATAAGGCAGGTAGGATACGGAACTTCGGGTTCAGCAGCATTTTGAGCATGTTTTTCTTCGAGCGTGTTCCAGGATTGAGCCCTAGAGTGGATGTTCCTCTCCACGGGGTTCGAGATCCAGCCCAATGACGTTGGGCAGATGCGATGCGCAGACTGGGGGGTGGTAGGGTGGCCAACCCCTATCCAACTGACTTTTTTCCATGGTGGCGACGACAGATTGTTGCCATAGATGACTACCCTTATGCAGGGATAGATTTTCGGGGGGATCCGAACATGCCATTGCCACCAGGATCAGCATATGGAGACATAGGTAATGAATCTCGACCCTCACTCTTTTTAAAATTTTTGAAGTATTTGATTTTTTTGTGTTTTCTTGATTATATGGAATGAAAAAGACATGTTTTTGGGTGACAATACATAATGACATCTACCATTCATGTGCAGATGTGGGACCACACCGACTAGAGAGCTTTCCATGTCATAGACGGAGGGGAAGAGGAGACAATATCACCGGTGTGGATGCAGAGAGAACGCTCCAAAACATCCATACCAACTTCGTGTGACTCACTCACAGGATTCCCATGACACAAGTCAAGGACTTTCCTGAGTCTATGCAGAGACAGGTGGTGGGTGTACCACGCACATGGGTGCGTTTATTCCGGCGGCTAGCTAGAGCCGTGGTGACATATCATGATCACAACCCTCCTCCACCTCCACAGGACTAGACACCTAGGAGTGTATCTATTTTGTACTACCGTGTATATGATTGTGGATTTGAAAGCCCCAAATTTTTATTATGACACTATGTATTACCACATTTTTGATGTATATAAAAAGTTTTATGGTGATCGGTTTATTTATTTACATGTGTAAAAATTGTGTTTATGATTAATTTATGATGAATGAAACAAATGCCAATCTAACACGTAGTTAGCATATGAGTCAGCAACTTGATTATAATTTCTTGGAATGTGTATATATGTTATATTCTCAAATTGTCGTTCTAACAATCTCACATGTAAGAATCTCCTCAATAATGTCGAATCTCTAACATGGTACAAACCATTGAGCTGTGACACTACTAACTCTGAATCAAGACGTACCTCAAGAGAGAGAACACCATGTGAAATGCATCCCATAGAAGCTCAATAACGGCGCTATATTCAACAACATTGTTGGAAGATGGCCGTAGACATACACCTCCTGAAGACAGTACTTGACCCATAGGAGTATAAATCACCCAAGCAGCTGAGGCTGACTGTTGAGTGTGATGGCTTGCACCATCTGCGAATCCTATGTAGGTGGAAGATTCCATTGACATCTGCCACAAGAAACGGAAACTAATCACGATAAACAAGACCTAACTATGCAAAAAAGATGTACAATAATATACAACAAGTAGCCTTGGCTAAATATTATGCATAGTATTTTTTGAGATAGAGCCCATTTCTAGGCTCCGCCAAGGCCGTCCCTTCGTAATCCACTAACTCGTAGGCACCCTTCTCTAACACACGCTTGACCACGTAAGGACCATGCCACATAGGATTGAACTGCCCTACCCCCAAGGGTTCTTTCGATTGATCCCACAAAAGGACCAAGTCTCCCTCACTAAACACTCTTGGACGGACAAACTTATCGTATTGGGCCTTTACGCGATGCTTATTAACCTCTAGATTCACCAAGGCATCTCTACGCTGCTCATCGAGTTGCTCAAGGTGAACCAAATGCTCCTCCAAAGGCGAAGTGTCTGGTAAGAGTTCCACGGCTAACTTCAATGAAGGAATCTTGCATTCAACCGGAAATATCGACTCCACTCCATGTACAAGCTGATATGGAGAAAAACCAGTGGCAGTCTTAACCGCAGTTCGATATGCCCACAAAGCAGGGTACAACATAATATGCCAGTTCGTCTTGCTTTGTGCGATGGTTCATTGGAGAATGGACTTAAGTGATTTATTCACTGCTTCAACCTGTCCATTCACTTGAGGATAGTAATAAGAGGAGTGCTCTTGCTTATACCCTAACTTGGATGCCAACTCTTCCATCATACGGTTCTGAAAGTGCGAGCCATGGTCAGTGACAAGCTGTCTCGAAATCCTGAACCGAGTAATGATTTGGTTGAATACGAAGTGAGCGGTTGTCTCACCATCATATTTTACTGTAGGCATTGCCTCAGCCCATTTCATGAAGTAATCAACAGCCACTATGATATGATGGTGCCCCCCAGCCAAAGCTGGGTTGCAATCCATAAAATCGAGCCCCCATTTGGTGAAGGGACCGGTGGTGATAATAGGGTGTAACGGGTCAGGCTTCGAGCACATATTACATGTGAACACCTGGCAAGGGTGGCACCTTTTGACCGCTTCAATACAATCCTTGAAGATCGATGGCCAAAAATAACCCGCTCTCAAAATATTTTGAGCTGTAGAAAGCCCAGATAAATGACCACCACATGCCCCTTCGTGGCAATCATTAAGCACTACCTCAGCCTCATCATGAGTTAAACAACATCGTAAAATGGAATCTACTCCACGGCGGTACAAAGTATTGTCCACTATGAGGTAGTTCTTGGAAACGTGACGTAGTCGTCGTCGTTCATCTCGCGAGAGGTGAGTAGGGGTCCTCTGTATTTGCAGATATACTATGATATCCCCATACCATGGGTCAGCCGTTGAGATCAAGAAAATGTGTTCATCAACGAACGTATCTTCACATACCAACTCCTTAGCCTCACTCAGAAAATCCGATATGAGCTCTGCAAAGATTAAATATTTCTTCGATTTTGCCGAAACAAATTCGAGAACAAACTCTTGCAGGATGATAATCCATTTATTATACTTTCCACCAATCATCATACGTGTGAGGACGAATTGAAATGGATTGACATGGGCAACAACCAAGGTCTGGCGAAGGAGAATATAATGTCTCAAACATTGCACCGCATGTACGGTAGCCAAGGCAAGCTTCTCAACGTGAGAATACTGAATCTCTGTGTCAATAAGGTTTCGGCTCAGATAATATATGACATTCTCTTGGAGCTCCTCATCCTCTTGAACCAAAACCATACCAATCGTCTCTAAAGACGCGGCCACATATAATAGAAAATCACGGCTATAATCCGGAGGACTAATCATCGGGGCCGATGCTAGGGCTCGCTTAAGTGCATCGAAGGACTCCTGGGATCGCTCATCCCATTCAAAGGGAGTATCCTTCTTCAGGAGACGCATGAAAGCTCTAGTCAAATTGGAAAAGTTGACAACAAATCTTCGTAGGAAGTTTGCCATGCCTTACAAAAACTGAAGATGACGAATATTGTGCGGGGGAGACAACTGAAGTATTGCCTCCACTTTCAAAGGGTCGGCTCTTATAACCTCTTTCAAAATGATGAATCCCAACAAACAACCTGACTTCACGCAAAAGATGCACTTATGAGGGTTTAATCTAATAGCATAGTGCCAGCACCTTTCAAACACCAATATCAATTGATAAGAATGACGCATCCTCATGTGAGAATGAGCAGCGAGGTCATCCAAAAATACTTCAATGATAGACTTGAGATCATGGAAGATCAAGGTCATTGCCCGCTGAAACGTAGCTCCGGCATTTTTAAGCCCGAAAGGAATTTTCCGATATGCAAATGTTCCCCAAGGACAAATAAAGACGGTCTTGTGTTGGTCCTCGGATTTAATTTGGATCTGATTATACCCGGAAAAGTCATCCATAAAGGAGAACACCTCGCTACCCGCACACTCATCCAAATCTGATCTATAAACAGTGTGGGGAAGTTATCCTTAGGACAGGTACGATTTAAATCATGGAAATCAGTGCATATACGGATCACTCCCTGCTTCTTATCCACCGGAATGGAGTTTGAAACCCACTCCGTCAAGGGAACGGGATAGATGAAACCAACTTTCAATAGCTTCTCTATCTCTGCCTTTATGGCGGGTGCTTTCCTAGGATTCACCGCGCGTAAACGCTGTCAAACAGGCTTAGCGTTGGGGTAAGTCTTAATCTCATGTTTGACAATCCGAGGGTCAATTCCTGGCATCTCATCATAAGACCAAGCAAAAATATCACGGAATTCCTTGAATAGCTCGGTATACTCTCGAATATCATCTTGGGGACAATCCACCCCAATGTAGACATTCTCAATTGTACCAGGATTGCAAGAAATGTTGATAGGAATAGTTGACGATATGTTCACCATGTTTCCATTAGCCATCTGACCAGGAGAGCTTAACGGAACCATACGTCTACCAAATTTCTGACTAAGAATATCCCTATAATCCTCATGCTCCAAAAGTTCAAGCTCTAGAAGGAAATATGATCTATGATGAAGTTCCTCCCATGGTGGCTCAACTCCCGACATAGCCTCGATAATCGCTTCATCTGAAGGGAAAACCATATCAAGGCAGTTGTGGGCATGAGAAGACTGTACTGCCCATGCCAACAGCACATAGGGGTCTTCCTCCTCCGTCCACGAAGAGGAAGAACAAGGCTCTGCAGTAGACTAGAGATTAGCTTGGTAAGCTATCATGACTACAGGCAATGGCACACTCGTCTCAATGGCCTCACTCGAAGGACTCGGTGAAGGAAGAATCCAAGGATCTCCCATATGACTTGTGCGAAAAGGCACCGATCTCGTAGACATCGAAGCACCATTGAAACTAGATCCTATCATGAGGACGGGTGCAGGACAACTAAAGGTTCCCATGAGGGATGGATACATGCCTACACCCACACTCCCAGTTTCCGGCTGGGAATGTTCAACTTTCGGAACTGAAGCTTCCGAAGATGCAGTAACAGGTGGATTCTTGAATGCCATTTGATCAATCGTTACAATCTTCCCATTATGTGGAAAGCATACAATGCGAAACACAGAAGATGCAACAGCTTGCATACTATACATCCAGTTCCTTCCCAGTAAGAGATTGTAGTCGAGGGGTGCATCAACCACCTCAACTTCTATCACAACGGTCTTCCCTCCCAAATGGACTTTAAGGGAAGGGAGGATACCATGTGGCCTAAACGATCTCCCATCAAAAGCAGTTAACATGGTCGTAGATTTTGACAACTCAGGAGAACCAAGACCCTTCCAACCAGACAAAGACATCACAGAAGCAGTAGCGCCCTCGTCAATCACAGTGCACTTGACGATCATATTAAGACATTCTACACGCACCAAAAGGGACACATAGAAGGGAAAGCGAGGTTGATTTCCTGTAGTTTAAAATTTGATCACTGAGGAAGAATCATCACCATTCACACCAAGAGCGGAAAGCAAATCCTTCCTTTGCGACGGACAACTCTGAAGCACTTCCAATGCAGACATTGCACAAGGAGTATGGCCCAAGTCCTCGACAACTGAATAATTCTGGGTGGCTCAGGAATTTGGGTTATGCCTCGAATGCTTAAGTACCCCCTTAGGAATGCGAGGTGCAGCCTCGGGTTTATCCGTGGGTTTCTCAATGCACAAAGGGGTTCCTAGTGGATCAGGTTCTTTGCCTGGGTTGGGTTGTGACGAAGTATAATCTTTCGCACGCATCACAACTTTCACGGCATGGACCATATTAATGCACCCACGACCACTAGTTTCAACAGGATCTTCGTCACTAGATTGATCATGGGACTTCGAGTTCATATTCTGATTATGCGGTAGAGGGTTCGTTAACACAGCTGGGCCCTATGCTATGAACTTCGAAGCTTCATCCATTCTAGGGAACAAGTAAGTGAGGTGATCGTCCTTACATAGCTTGCAAGGAAACTTAACCTTACGTTTATTCTGCTTGCCCCCCCAGCATTTTTACCGTTCTTGTCATTATTGTTGGCATTTTCATTCTTATTCCCACCCTTTTTATTATTATTGTTTTTACCTTTTTTTCTATTCCATCTGGGTTGCTAGTTACCCTTCTGGTCGGATGATTGCACAGCAAGTACATTCACCATTTGGGCAGGCTGATACGAAGCAGTAGCTTGTCCCGAGGTAGATTGGTTGATTGACAACTAAGAAAATTGTTTCACAACCGAACCTCCAGGTTTCTTACTTGCACTACCCACAATGACGTCGGCATGTGGTCCAGGTTTGACCTTGGGATCGAAACTAGAATGAGGAGCGTTGGGTATAATCTCATATAACAAACCAGACTGAGCATAGATCAAGTCTAGTTCCTGCGCCCTAAAGATTGCTTGTTCCTCATTCTGCACTCCAGATGTGGAAACATCCTTGGCTATATATGGCAATAAATATTTGAGGAACCACTCAAGAAGGAACTCCGGCGGTATAAAGGCTTTAATTAATCTCTTCCGTCTATGCCACTCCTGAATATGATCAGAAATATGGGTGGCTTTATCTTGCCGAAATGTCGACAAGAGTTCAGTACCAACATCATAGCGCACTGGTAGCTGGAAGTGATTAAGGAAGGTCATTGCAAGGTCGTCGAACAAAGTAAAGGCACCCCTAGGTAACTCTATATACCATTTCGCCGCAGGCCCTGTAAGGGTGCGTTGAAATAGTATCAAATGGACTGAGTCCTGATGCAATGAATTGGAAGAGCACCATAGGTGGAATGTCGTAACGTGTTCGCTCGGATCCTCTCTTGGTTTTCCTTCGAACTTAGGTATGTCTGAAGGAAGCTTGGTAGGGACAGCCGGCCAAGCCAGGTCATGAGCCACAAGATCGTTCGTAAGTCTCGATAAGTCAGGTAGATTGAGTGTCATGAGGAAAGGGAGCCTAGGATGATGAGGTCTATGGACCGCTCCTTGGTTCATATATGATTGATTACCACCATGACCTTGGCCATAGTGACCTCCTCCTGTATGACCCGTATAGGGTGGCGTGGAAGTACCATAATGAGGTGGACCTTGACTAGTAGGAGCTACAAAGCCGTAATTAGGAGAATAAGCAGGTTGTGAATACCCGCCTCCATAAGGTGAAGAGACCTGTCCATACTGCGTCCCATAATAGGGTCCATAGGTCACCGCTTGCGATGTCCCATGAGACACTCCATAGGTAGGGATATACATTCCGGAAGTAGGAATATACATACCAGAAGTAGGGATATATGTCGTGGAAGTAGCAATTTGACCTCTAGAAACATGAACCTAACCTCCCGAAACCACAGGCGGTATGTAGGCTTGAGACACAATTGGTCTAGTAATCACAGTACGGATCTGACTCGTAGCTACGTGCCGACTCGAAGGACCACATGAGTAAGGTGGAGGGTTTACATTTGAAGAACTCAGAAGCAAGGACGAAGGAATCTCTGTAAGAAGATATGTACTAGTGCCTATCGTCACTCGTCTGGAACCTGGTATCCTTATCGGATCACTAACTCTAGACCTAGGAGGTATATAAGATGGGGCTTCCACCACTAGGATGGAAGGTGCAATGTGACTAGTACTCCCAAACCTATCTGTAAGGTAAGGCATGGGATTTCCCCCAGGCATAGTGCTAGGCTCAAAGTCGGATTCAACATGAAATGTCAAATTGTGCATAGGAAAACCAGTCGTAACATAACTACCGTAGCTAGTGCTAGGAGGGTCAAAGTGAGTCTCGGCGTCATCCGAAATTCCATATCGGTAACGTGTCAATGGGGAATCAGCCCTAGGGTGAGTAGGTCTATCATGCAAAGATCCTATCTAGGAAATCATAGGACCGAACTCAGCTAGGTTAGGTGAAGGATCGTATGTAGGAGTAAGTTCCCCATCGTCAATACGAATGGGAGGAGGTGGCTCAGGAATAGTCTCTGAATGATCATCCATGGTGTCTGAATCAGTGTGTGACATGGTCCACCTGGACTATCTAGGTCCCTCTCCCAAAGGTGGAGGAGAAGTAGAAGGTGGAAGTCCTGCTAAACGACGAGAATGGAACAGAACCGCACCCGACTCCACAATGACTCAAAAAATAGCAAAGACTCTCTATTTACATCAACCCTAGGCCAACTAGCGTGCACAGAGCAATCACTAATAAAATCTAAAGCCAAAAGCAAGCAAACAAGGGCTGGATAAGTGAGCTCTCGAATGTGGCCGGTATGTCTCGCCTAGGAGAGGCTTGAGAGGCCCTTGTCACCACAAGCAGAGGTTCGAAACCAATTATTGTGGCCCTCAGCTTCAATGCGTAAAGCGACTATGCTGTCCAACCCCAACATGGCCAGGACACATGCAGAATAACCTCTACACGTACCCCCTCGATATTCTAGGTAAGGTAACTAAGGTCACCTCAATATAATCAACGCTCAGGCGGACAGTCATAGGTGGGATTGACCATATGGGTAGGGTAGCAAAGCCCAAAACTCCCGAAAGAGCACCCAGATACGAATACAATCCTGGCTATATCGTCGGTGCTACACAGTTACCGACCAGGGGTTATCCCAATCAACAACCGCTCACACTGCCTAGTGCTTGACTCCCTTTTGAGAGGAGCTTCCTGAGAACGCCGGTTATACCAAGGATTTCACACACTCCCTGGACAGACACCTAGTTGTTGTCGTTTAGTGATCTTGGAGAATTAACTTTCAATGAACTATTCCAAGATCCTAAAATCTAAGCTTGTTGTTGCACCCTAGAAAAGAAAAGAGTGTAATTCATTTTAATTAGCGTTGATTTTAGTTGGCTTTATTACTCAAAAATAGGATATGGTCGTGCAACTAATGGTGTTATGATGCAACAAGAAGCAAAATGCACACCTAACAATCAATGCAAATGCATTGTGTCCATGAAAACAGGGTATGCGTACTACATGTAATGCACAATTTCTTCTTCAAATGCTGAATGCAACTTTCCCTATATGAAGTCCTAACTATTACTCCAAAGCAAATCTAGATCTAGTGCAAGTATAATGCAAAGTGCAAAATGCAATGCATGATGATAAGCAAATGTTTTTGGATTTTTTGAAAATAGAGAGATACAAAAAGCAAAAGAATGATTCTACCCACCCCAGACTCTGTAAGCACACATAAACAGCATTCCAGCAAAGCACTAAGGCAAAAGGACTCTAATGCACTAATCTCAAACAAAAAATCAAAGATGCCATGACAAGAACTTTCCTAAAAGAAAAAATTTAGGCTAAAAAAAAACGTTTCTAGTCAAACACAGAGGTATTAACAGACTCAGGCAGTGCCAAAGGAGACTCAGCAACTAACAGAATTCACCCAGCAATCCACTATCTTCCACAAAAAGGTAAAAACCAGGGTATCCGTGACTGTGTGTAGTAAACCCGCATGTATACGCGGAAATCCCAGGGGAAACCGCATGTATACGCGACTGTAAGTGACAAACCCACGTACAGGAAGAAAAAGATGCACAAATTCAAGGCAAACAGACAGGCTGAGACTAAATTCACACCAATCAGGCTCTACCAGGGATACATGCCCCCATACCCGACATAGAAACAAGAGAGAGAGAGAAATTCAAATACATTGAATGCCAAGAAATCAACCCCCAAAGGACAATTACTAGGAAATTCCCAGTGGAGTCGCCATTTCTGTTACGGAGAGAAATTCCTATGGCTTGGGGTACCACAACAGACAGCTAGACTCTAGAAATCAATCTTTCCCAATATGCAATAGAAATAAAATGCCTAACACTAAAGGATCAAACCTCGTACCTTATTCCAGACGGTTGAAGTAGATCCCCATTGAGCTTTCCAATCTTCAGCTTGAATTGATGTAATACTTCCTCAACAACAAGTAAACAATACACGCATACTATATTTCATGGTGTTAGATCTATTCTAGAATATATAATGAATAATGTAAAAGCATTTGACATATTCCAATGGATACAATATTCATTCAAATACACATTACTGGATAGGAAAATATACTTCTATTAATATGAATCAGAGATTACAAGTGACAACCTCTGACGGCACATCTGCGAACTGGAGAAACTGAATCTCCCACTTGGGCCTCCACCACCTCAATCCTCCATCACTTCGATAGCAATCTTACTAGAAAAAGGCAAGCTTGGGAAGAACACAACAGTGCTCCAAGGGACAAAGGGATGTAGTCTCAAGCATAAGTTCTGGCAACAATGGACTATAGTTTCATTACTCTCAATTCTCTCTTATTCTTTCAATGTCTCAAGGGGTTCCTTATATAGCTTTTCAAAGGGATACTGAAAGGTCGAATCCGTGCGATCTCAAGGCATATGGAAGGCTAGGAGTCATATGAGTTGGATCCAAGTCAAGGAATGCTCCAAAAGGATTTGGATTATTCATACATCCCGATGTACGCGACTATAGGGGGAATATCCGTGTATGTACACGGTTATCGGGGAAAAATCCGCGTATATCACTTTTCTTATGTTTTTAGGGATGATCAAGGACACATCAAAAGACAAAAAGTGGTCCATAGGGGCTAATGAGTCTGTAGCGGGACAGGGGAAGGCCATACAATGTGTGATTCACCTAGTGTGGTGAAATCTGCTATAACACCCGTAATCAATCCGGTGGCTTCAGTCCTCAAGAATGTGGTAGGATTGCATCATCCTTGGACTTAGTCCTAAAGTGATAGGGACTGATTCTCTCGTAATCAATCCGGTAACTTCGATTGTCGAGAATGTGGTGGGATTGTATCATCCCTGGACTTGAAGTCCAAAAATGATCCAAAGACTTTTTGTCTTTGAGTTGTGGATTGCAGGTTGTTGCTGATGATGATGATGTCATACTGATCGAAAGATCAGAGTATGATGATGACATACTGATCGAGAGATCAGAGTATGATGATGATGACATACTGATCGAAAGATCAAAGTATGATGATGATGACGTACTGATCTAAAGATCGGAGTATGATGATGACGCACTATGATTATGATGTTTTTGATCAAAAGATTAGAGTATGATGATGATGTTTCTGATTGAAAGATCAAAGTATGTTGATGATGTTTCTGATCGAAAGATCAGAGTATGATGATGATGTTTCTATGTTGATGATGTTTCTGATTGAAAGATCAGAGTATGATGATGATGTTTCTGATCGAAAGATCAGAATGTGATGATGATTATGATTGACAGATCAGAATATGATGATGATGATGTTGCTATTGATCGAAAGGGCAAAGTGTTGATGATGATATTGCCGATCGAGAGGTCAAAGACTGAAGATGTTGCTGATGATGAAGACTGAAGATTGAAGATGAAGACTACATGATATTGAAAAGCTTCCAATGATTTATAGATTTGTTACCCTGCTGATGTTGATGATGTCCCCTATCTCTACTCTTGTTGTTGTTGATGTTGTTGTAGAATACCCTTCTCGTTAAGGGGGAGTGTTGAAATATTGTAACTTCGAAGAATATTCTATATGTATCTTTTTGTGGTCCCCAATGGTCCTACTGGGAGAACCACTTGTATTACATTGTACCTCGATGCTCCAAATTCAGAAGAACTAATAAGAGTCATGAGGTAGTCCCCTCTAATTGTAAAGGTGGGTCATCAGCACCCCAGTGTGGTTACTTGAGCCTACATGTGTAACTCGAGCCTACATGATTTAGCTTGAGCCTACATGTCAAATGAGTTAACTTAAGTGAACGGATGAATATAAATAGAGGTGTAGTGATCCTCATTTGAGACACACACACTCTCACTTGTGTAGCGCATTAGTGGAGAAGAGAAGTAGCTGGAGAAGGAGGAGGATCAGGCTTTGATCTCCTTGCTGGTTTTATCTTTTATCTTTTTGGGGCATCTATATTGAGGAAGCTTTTGCTTGGTTTTTCCCAGGATAAATCTTTGTGTTCCTTTTTTATGGTTGTGCTTGTCTATCTTTCAGTGATCCTATTTATATGCTTTTGTCATGAAAATTAAATGAAATACTGATGTCTTAGCTAAGCATATGAAAATTTAACAATTCCTTGTGAAATCATTCCCCCATCTCTTGTTGCATTGACATAGCTAGTTGTGGGTATTTTTATTAAATTGCATATTTCCATGATGTTCTCAATTTATAATGTACATGGATAGCATGAGAAACATTGGTATCAATTTTAAATGTCGATACATCAAATCTTAAATCCATGGTGGGGCCTTGGCCTTGAGCCCCTCACCATGATTTAATAACAATATTTACATCATGTGTAATTTTAATGCAATGGGGTCAAAATCAAGATATTACATCTTTGAATATTTTAAAGTTTTTAAATCTATGGTTGAGAATAGTTTCATGAAAAAAGATTAGGCCCATAAGGTATGATAAAGGAGGAGAGCACATTAAAAGAGAGCTCCAACATTATTGTGAATATGAGGGGATTCAAATGGAGCACTCAGTTCGTGATACATACCACAGCATAATGGTGTGGATGATAGGATAAACACATCATCGAAGGAGATGGAAACATGTCTTCTCCATGCCAAGAATATCCCTCCTTCTCTTTGGAAAGAAGCTGTAAAATGTGCTCCGTATTTGCAAAATATGGTGCCTCATAAATTAGTGGTTGGGGCCACTCCATTCGAAACACTGCATGGGAATAATCCCAACGTCTCTCACTTGAGATTTTTTGGTTCCAAAGCTTGGGAAAGAATAGCCATTGATAAGATAAAATCCATCCAAGCCCAAAGTAGAGAATGTGTTTTGCTAGAATATGCATAAGATGCAAAATAATACAAGTTGACGGAGGTTACCACTAGGAAATGCTTCATTGAGAGGAATGTTCAGTTTGAAAAAGATCAGTTGTTTAATGCACCACCATCCAAAGCACAAGAAGGTATAACAACTCTTCCACTATTTTTTGATGATGATGATTTGTTACATGTTTCAGATTCAGATGAAGAGGATCAGCCCAGCATGATATTTTTCTTGATGCTGGACGTCATGAGATTCTAGATCCATATCCAACATCCATTCCAAACCAAAGGCCTGAGCCTATATGGGCTCAAAACCTCATTGCTACAGATGGGAATGGTGCTGGGAATCCAAAAGACATAAGGAGAACTAGGTCCCAATATTAGAATGAGCATGTTTCTCTCTCTCCCAGATTCGCTCCCTATAGAGTGGTGCAACAAAGTTCCATGAAAGTGCTACATGATGATAACAAATGATCAGCTATTTGGCCCACAGAAGAAGAAACTTGATCATTCTCTACCTCTTCCATACATAAGAAACACATGCATTCATTAGTTCAAAAAGATATTGAGAGGTTCGCATGTACAACTTCAGGATGTTGCTGCACAGAAGAACCATATTGTTTCATAGAAGCTGTAATTGCAACAAAGTTTTTCACAAGTTATTTTCTAAGGAGGAAACTTGTTTTCTTCTAAAAATGGCTTGTATTTTCCTATTCCTGCTTATTTTCAGGGGGAGTTTCCCATGAGGTTTTCCCCTCTTTCCTTGGTTTACTAAGAAACATTTATTTATCTATTAGATTGTATATGGGTGACTTTTGTCCTTGTTTCCCAGGCCCATGGTTTTCCAAATTAGGATTCATGGGGGGTGTTAGGATTTATAATCCTCCCTTGTCCAAACTGTCTATTAGATTATATTTTCCTAACTTAGGAGTCATTTAGTTATTATTGGGTCCACTAGTACCATTCATTCCACTTGGCATAATGGGGCCACATGTACCAGTCACTAGAGTGTGGGGAACATCGATAGAGGCTAACTAGAACTAACTGCACCATCATGCATTAGTTTAGGCACCTCCTAGACCAATCCCTACATTTTAGGAGCCAATGGGAGTGCTGAAACCAGCCTCCTTTAGTTGTTGGCAGTTGATGACTAGTCAATCTTAGTTATGCTTCAATATGCTCCAGTTCAGTTAGCACCAGTTATGCATGGCTACATGTGGGAATGCACCAGTTCTCACCTGCTTCTCACCTACCACTACAGGTAGACTGGTTTGATTGATTGTAACTGATTGAGAGACTGCATTAGACATCTAGAGTTAGCCTATTGAACTCCAATAGTGATTTACACACTTCTAGTTAGCCATGCAGTTAGTATTGATTTGGCATATTCGAATTCATCTTTCATGATTCAAATTCTCCTTTATGTAATGTTGTTGTATAATGTTGGGATTAATGAATTTTACACTGTAATTATACTGAGCAATTCTTGTTTGTTTCCTGTGAGATTTATTTTGTTCAGTGGGTATTATTCATTCCTTTTCACTGCAAATAATCAAGAATCTAATAGCACTCATTGCTTGAATATCAATGGCATATTAATTCTAAAATAGACCTTGAGGTACAACCTTCTTTGTAAGTTGAGGCAATAGTACCCAGTGTAACATCATGTAATGTGTATTTGGAGTCTCTCTCGGATAACTTGACATTGTTAGGGAAGACATGTGAGCCCCGGTATTATGTTTGGTTAGTGACTTGAAAGGGTATAAATAGGGAGTCTCTCTCCCTCATTTATACACACCTCACAGTCTCAAGTTCGCAAGAGAGAGATAGAGACAAAAGGGAGGAGAGACATATATCTACTGAATAATTCTTATTACTTATTTTGATCATCTTACTATTATGAATAAGTTTGCAGGGTTTTATTCTTTATGGTTTCCCAAATGAAAATATTTGTGTCTCGTGTATATTTTATATCGTGTGCATATTTTTGAACTTGTTATTATTTCAGATAAAGATCCTAGATAAACTAATTAAAAATAAAGAAAAACTAACATTGTTTCAGACCTTCTCTGAAAGAAGGCACTATGCAGCTATGGAAACTAGGTCTTCATATTTCAATGTTTTTTCTCCAGAGATCATCCATAAAATAGGGCTAGGATAACTCACCGCATCTGTTCGCATATTTTGGTGGAGGATTTTTATGAGTTGAATAAGTTTCATTTTTGGCATTGTCACTGGTGCGGGGAAGAACTAGGGCATCAAGTTTTGGAGGATTTCCACCTCTTTTTTCAAAAAGTGACCTAGCTAAGAAAATATCCTCAAGGAGGTGCATATTTCTCTCTGAACAGAATTCCTAAACTCCAAGTTTGGAGAATTATGGTTTCCCTAAAAAACCCTACGTCAACCAGCTTCAGAATCAGGTCGGACACCTCAAATCAGTAATATGTAAATATTTTCATTTCCATTTGAGGCTCTCATTTGAAAATATGACTCATCATACTTATATTGAGGACAATATTAGAGGGGATGATAAATTTCAAGCATGGAAGTACAGAATATCTTTGATCGTTGAAGAGAATTATTTGGATGAGCTCATCAATGAAGAAGTTATAGAACCAAAGAGAGATGAGGCTAAGGATTCTCATAAGAGAATCATGGGTAAGACGAAGAAAACCATTGTATATTCTATTAAGGATCACCCCATCCCCCATGTGTCTTCATTCAAGACACTGAAAGAAGTAAATGATGCTTTGACAAAGATGTTCAAAGGAATGAACATCAATTGAAAGATGACTTTGAGGAACCAATTGAAGAATGTGAAGATACTGAACTCTGAGACTATACAGTCTTACTTCACAAGGGTTTGTCAAATCAAAGAACAACTTGAACTGGTTGAATAAAATGTCTAAGAAGGATAAATTGTAATGACTACCTTTAATGGTCTCCCTAGATAGTGGGACTCATTCATTCAAGGAATTTGTGCAAGAAGCAAGATGATCTCTTTCAGCATACTTCAATAAGAATATACGCAAGAAGAATCTATACTTGTGGCAAGAGAAGAAAATATGGGAGAAACTGACGATCAAGTTCTCATAGTTCACACCAGGAAGAACTTTAAGAAGAAGGAGAAGAAGGAGAACTTTCATCATAACAAGAAGAAGGAAAAGAAACCAAAGAAAACCAAAAGAGATACTCCAAATGTTTGATGTTATACCTGTGGTGAAAAGGAACACTTTGCAAGATATTTTCCCATGAGTAAAAGGAGACATTATGCTCATGTTTGTGAAGATGATGAACCAACAAACAAAAGATTTAGTTGGGAGAAGGATGATTCGGATGAAGAGTATGTGTCAGTCTTAGAAATTACTGGAACTATCTCACATAGAAGAAATGATTCGCTTCTAGATAGTGGAGCTTCTAAACATATGATGGGATAGAAGGAATCATTCGTTAATAAGTCTGAACATGACTCACCTCACAAGGTGAAACTTGGAAATGACCATCAATACCCCATAAAAGGGAGTGGAGAAGCTTCATACAATATTGACTCCTGGAAATCCTTAAAGATGAAGGATGTTCTATATAGTTCCGGGATTGAAGAATAATCTTATTTCCATTTCTGCACTAAGATGCAAAATGAATTAGGGTTTATTTTGTCGATGGCCAAGTTCTGATGTGGCCTATAGGAGAGAAAATGAAGGTTGCAACAGTTATTGGAGAAGAAGACGAATTCATGTACAAGTTGAAGGGACAACCTGGACAAGCACTAGTTCATGATGTTAACCCAAAACATTACCCGATTAGCTCTACATGACCTACACCACAAAGACATCCATGTCATTTCCCTCATTTGACCCCCAAACCCTCGCAAAGGCTCAAAAAACACAAAAAGTTCTTAAATACCCCTAAAAAGAGCCAAAATAGCTCTCATAGGGGATAAAACCTCCAAAAAAGGGCTAAGCCCCTCGAAGGAGCTTAAAATCCCCAAAGGAGCTAAGAAATGGGAGAAAGGGGCTTCAGGCCCAAAAGAAGGGGCCAAATCCTTGACCAAGGGCTTAAAACCCTACAAAACAAGAAAAAATATATAAATACAAGGGTAGGGGTCACTCTTAAGACATTCCTTCTCTCCTTACCATTACTCTTCCCGCGTGAGTGCCTTGACACCCACATCTCTCAAGCCATTCACCTCTCTCCTCCATTTTCTCCCTTGATCCATAAGCCAAAACCCAATTTCATTAAGAGGTAGGTTTCGGCTAGGGAATGGTGTCCCATTTCATCAAACAAGAAGGTGTACCATGTATTTTTGTTGTTAGTTTTTTTCTTTGTAGGTTGTTTTTATCTGTAGGTAGTTTATTGATAATAGTGTGTTGCATATTTTCCATGGCTCAAAGCTAAACCTTTCCTATAGGTTTTTCTTTCATCCATAGGAGTCCGATCCTTCTGTTGTATAGACGGAAGGTAGCTATTCTTTCTTGTAGCTAGGGTGAAATCCCTACTACAGTTTGGCAACCATACCAGGTCAATCCCACAGGATCCTTGGGTCTTTACAGTTTATTTCTTCTTTTTATTAACCTAGGTCATATTTATGTTTATATCTAGTTTAGATATTTGGTTTTTGCATTTACATTTCTATTCGAGCCTCCTTAAGGCCGACCCGAGCCCGTTCGGCCACAGTACAAGTTACTGTCAGTCGTTCTAAGCTTAGTTTCAAAAAATTTCACTTCACGGGTTAGATCGCTCTTTTCGGGCCAAATGGTGCAACCCAGTCACTCATTTAGCCTCTAAAAGAGTGAATTCACTCTCACGAGCCCGATTGTGCCTGTTTTCAGCTTCTTAGCGACCCCCTCCCTACATTTGCCCCGAAAAGGGCAACGTGTCTCTTAGAATCAGGGTTTTTGTTGTTCGGACTATCAATGCGGCTCAGCTGCCACTGTCTAGTAGCCTGTTTCTTTCTGCAAACCATTTCTATAAATTAATGGTAGATTTGATTAGATGATTATACATATGAATATGTTTTAATGCTTAGCTAAAATACTGTAATTTAATTTTTATATTTCTCACTTAAAGAATTGGAAATTAACCCCTTGCTGAAGCCCTTCCTCCTCTACCTAGTCATCACCCTACGGGGTATTTTGGGATAAGAAAAAGGGTAAAGATCATATAGTAATAGGCACTTCTACTTGTTATTGCTTAAGACCACTAAAAATGGGTTACTTGGAAGGTAGACGGGGTGGTAGGCCTAGGAGGACTCATAGCATTCGCGTCCTCCCTGTTGAACGACCTTGCACTTGGAGAGTGACCTGAGTATCTACAGGTGGGATTAGTCCCATTGTGTTGAGAGCCTAGCACTCTTTTCTAGTGGAAAAGGAATACAAGTGTAAGGTAGTCACCTAGTAGGTCTACCATAGTTCAGGTTCATTAATTGCATGTTTCAATTTTTCTGTTCAAAAATTCATTGGTTTCATAACAGGTTTCCCATTCTGTAATCTCTATAACAAACTAGAAACGTCTACGAAGTATTCATGAACCATAATTGTAGTCACCAAACTAAGAATATAAAATAATTAAAAAATGGACAATATTTCATACACTGAACATGCACACAACCACACCAAGTAAGCTAACCAAAATCAATTCATGACGTTGAGCCAACCATTAAAATCTATCAATTTACATTAATTAAAAACTATAGTATTTGAGGACATAAGTCCTTGAATATCTTAACCATTGGAAGTACTTGGGATTAGCCCCGAAAATCATTATGAGGAGTAGCATGGGAACCCCAAAGTAGTCAACCGCTAAGAGGAATTTCCAAGCGCAACGGGAAACGACCCCAACAGATTGACTAGATCTCTGATGAGGAAAAATCCAAGCACTGTCTCCTGGACGTCTTGGTGGCCAAGTGACCACCTAAAATCCAATAGGAAGCCATTGAAACCGGGGTCCAGAATGTCATAACCATATTACACCATTTGATCTACCAACCAGACACAATTGATCCCCATTCTCTTCTTCATGCCTAAGAGATGATCCACCACAGTTCAAGTCCTTGAACCAACACCGTCAAGACCATTCTCAATGACCCTATACACTGTCAGAAGGCCACACAGCCTCTGACTGAGAGTCAGAATCATATCAATCTGAGCCAGATTTACAAACTGCACCATCACAACAAGATTTGAACCTGAAATCTGACTTCAGAATCCAACATTTCGTACGGATGTGTCAGATAGCAATCACTAAAAATAATGGCGATCAAATTTTTTTTATAGCATCGTCGAATATCCGACACAGCAGGCGTTAGATATCCAACCCCCAGAGTGTCTCATACCTGACCCTTAAACGTCGGATCTCTGACAGTCTAATGTTGGATATCGGATGGTATGGTGTTGAAAATTCGACAGTATGTGGACTCAATAGTGTCAGATATTCAACCCCTTAGATTCGGAGATCCGATGGGATGTATAGTTTTTTTTTTTGAATGTAAGGTTTACATGATTTTAAATTTATGGTCCCATATTTTCAATGGTAACTATGTTTAAGGTGTCGAATATCCGATGCATAGCCATTATAAATATAAATTGTTTTAAACATTTCGACATGTTTGTTGTAGAAGCGACGAACGATTTGCGAAAATTATTTGTTCCTCGACGGACGTTTTTAGGAATTGTTTTATTCTTCAACGGGTGGTTGTGGGAATTTTTTTTCATCGATAGACAGTTTGTCAAGAATTTTTTATTCTTCAACTTCTCTCCATTTGACAAAATGTTGATGCGTGGAACATGATTTTTTTAAACAACCGGTTATATTCATTAACGAAGTTTGTGACAAAATGTCAAATAGAAATATTCTGGATCCAAATGAAGACAACCGACAATTGCTTGCTAGACTATGGGATGTAGCGAAATGAAGGGGTAATGGAAAATGTTATTGTCCATGTACTTAATGCAGGGGATTTAAGAGGAGAAGAATATTGATCTCAACAACCACAATACATTGCAGGGAACATGGACATGCTGAGGGGGGGAACGAATATTGTCCATTTGTAGGTTTAGCATTATAAAGTTAATTATATTCATTTTTTTGGTAATTGTATGTATTATTTTTATTTTTCATATATTAAAGTATATCTATTGATTTTTCCATGTATTTATATTAAAGGAAAGACACCGTACAGCATATCGTCCAGAGGAAGTGCTTTCAGAACAAGTTCAGGATCAAGATCATGGAGTGTGTATGTTTAATGGAGAACAAGTGAATGATCATATTGAACAAGATGATCATACCGATAATGTAATTGAAGATGATGGTACAAATACATTGATCCATGATTCATTTAATGTTAGAATGGATGATGATGATGAAGTTGATAATGAAAATGATGATGACTTTGATGATGTTCGCGATATACCTCTTCTCGATAAGGCATATGAATCCCTTTATGAAGGCTCCAAAAAAATCTTCTCTCTACTATATTGTTGATAATGAACTTGAAGGTTATGAATGGTCTTTCAAACATTGCAATCACACGGATGCTAAGGTATGTAAAATAATCCATCACATATATGGGATAGTGATAAATTTTATCTATATTCCTCTAATAATTGTATTGTTAACTCATTACTGGTCATCGTACGGATGAAGCATGTTTTGTTAATATTATTTATTTATTACATTAACAAAAAAAATTTATTTTTTTTGTAGCTTGATAGCTGAATTTTTGTTACCACCATCAAATATTTTACCTCACACATATTGAGATTTATCTTCCATCATGAAAGAGATTGGAATGCATTATAAATTAATTCATGCATGCCCCAATGACCATGTTATATATTATAATCAGCATGAATTTGCAACAGAATGTCCGAAATGTCATGTAAGTATATATCGTACAAATAAAGTAACAAAAAAGTTTCCTAAGAAGGTTCTTCGTTATATTACCATCATTCCACATTTGTAAAGACTGTTTAGGTGCAAAAACATAGTGCAATTTATGGATTACCATGCCAGGAACATAAGTCAATATGATTTTATACGAATGCCTGTAGATGGTTCTGCTTTTAGAGATATGGAGGAAAAGTGGCCTCACTTTAAAGAAGAACCACATAATCTTGGGATTTCTTTGGCAGTAGATGGTGTTAATCCATTTGCACAGATGAAATCCATTTACATGGTGTGGCCTATTTTTGTTATCAACAATAACATTCCTCCATGGTTGTCAATAAAGAGGGAGCACATAATGTTGTCAATGATTATTCCATGTTCTTTTGTCGAAAACTATTTTATTTATAATGTATTTGTGGCATCTCATTTGTCGTATTATGTTTCTTAATTTCATATATATATATCTATTATTTTACTCGTGTGCATGGTTTATATATCTTAATGGTTCTCATAATGATATATTTTATATGTACTTCAAATCAATCCGGTAAGTTCCAAGTCAAAGATATGAATGTATACATCAAACCTCTTATAGATGAGCTACTGAAGTTATGGAATGGCATAATTATGTATGACGTATCTAGACCAATACAACAAAGGCAATTTCAATTCCATGCAATGGTTGTATGGACAATACACAATGCCCCTGGGTTAACTTCATTTTGTGGTTTGTAAGTTTAAGTTCCACTTTAATTGCATTTAATTATATGGCCCTAGTTAGAATATATAGTTTATATATGAATATATTTGACATAGATATTCCATATCGAAATATTGTAGGTCTTCAGACAAAGGGTAAATTTGCATGTCCATTTTGTGGTCCTAAGATAAAATCTTGTCGTTCAAAAAGCCTAAGAAAGGAGGTGTTTAATGAGTATAGGCATTTCCTCTCTAAAAATCACAGGTACAGAACAACTGAAAAAAAATATTTTCAATGGGAAGCAGGAGATTGCATTAAAACCACGGAGAATGACACCTCACCTTTGGAAGATGCAATACAATAGAAATCGTCATCATGGTACATATGGATCATCGTATATGAATTATTATGTATTTTAATTTTTATTGTGATTTGTTTACTGTAGTGGTCATATTTTATTTATGATGTAATTTATTTATAAACTAATATTCATGATGTCCATCGTGATCATGAAGGAATTAATGGGCTTCCACGAGGAATGAAAAGTTATCCTATTCAATTTAGCAGTTTCTCTAGTATGAGCACCTATAAATTGCTCATTTTTTTGATAAAATGCATATTGGAAAGAATGTTACTGAAGCCTTATGGCGACTACTAGAAGTAAGGAGGGAGAAAGATAAAGTTGTGAAATCTTGCAAAGAGATTCAAGAAATCAACGATGCAATGAAAGATGTCATCCAATTTCATACCAACGTAGAACAAGTTAATATAAACTCAATTCCATGGCTGTTTACGGTAATTATTGGCATGTCTTCATCAAGGTAACTATTATTGTTATGCCCATATAATTTTTTTTCTTTCAATTTACTACATATATTTTTTTTCTTGTTTGTATACTCTTTGTTTAATAAATGGCATGGTTTGTATATTGATATAGTATTTTCTACCTCTCTCTCTCTCGGACAACTTTGACAACAATGTCAAAAATGTTATATATAATCTTGGTAAATAAATGAGGTAACTAGCAATTACTTTCATGTGCTTAGTGTTTCTTTAATTCTCCGTATAATTTATATTTGTTTTTTTGTGCACTATTTCAGCATATTTTGTAATTTAATGTTTATTTTTGTTAAATATCGTTATTGGTTTGCGTCACTTGTAGATGGTTGACATATAAAGAAATCCATAAAGAAGATACAAAGTATTGGAGGAGATAAATTCTGCATCTCATGTGTGAAATGTAGAAGCATCTACCATCGGAATTTTTCAATGCATAGGAACACTACCTTATACACCAAGTTGAGGAGATTGAGTTGTGTGGACTTGTGCACTCAAGGTCCATGTGGATGGTTGAGAGGAACTTGAAATTTATGAAGGGTTTGGTGGGACAGCGAGCACATGCTAAGGGTTCTATGATGGAAGGATATACGTTATACCAAAACATGTGGTATGTTAGTGAATATCTTCCTATTTTAGCATCAAAGCTCAATTTACGTCGCATTTGTGATCTGGACTCCAATAAAAAATTTGAAGGGGAGAAACTAAAGGGAAAAGGTAGATTGAGGAATATGAAAGGTAATTATTAGCTAGTGGATGTTTATTATATCCTTCATATTCTAATTGTATTTTCTATTCATAATTGCTTCAATTAAGAGCATATACTTTGTTCAGGAGATTTACAACTTTCTTTCATTTTAATGGTTATTGTCATTAAACAGTTGGTCGAGAATGGGATGAAATTCATTTATACATCGCAAACAATCTTGACTGGATGAAGGTATGAATTGAATGATGCAAACAATTGGGTCATGGAATATCATGGGAAGGTGTGGCTTCATTGGTAAAAGCAGCACAACACAATGGAAATAGCAATCTAACAGAAGGTAAATCGATTTGGCATATGGTGTAAAAGATAAAATGGCAAGCATATAATTAATCAATCCATCTAAATATTTTAGTTTGCAAATTACATTTTGACATACATGTTATTTTTTTCCATGTATTGCTGCATAAGGACTGAATGGTTGTGTAATTTTTTTGTGTATTGCTTATTGCGGGTAAAACACCATAAGGCTATGGTCTACAATGGAGGTAGATATCGGATCAAAAAATTGGATGAAACAAAGGAAACATCTGATTATGGGGTATCAGCTATCTTTGAGGTTACCAATGTTTCAGCTAGAACTGATAAACATCAAGAAGTCTCAGAAAATCGATACTATGGGTATTTGGAAGATATTATACATTGTGAGTTTAAATACTTTAAGGTAGTTCTATCCATTGTCAAATGGTACAAGTTACGATTGAATCAACATGATCCCGATAGAAATATTATTGAACATGATAATGGATTTACCATGGTAAACACAAGGTTTTTTTAGCCAGGAACATAGCCCTATATTCATCCAAGCCAATGTGAACAAGTATTTTACTCAGAGGTTCCAGGTAAAGCGAGTTGGTCATTTGTTGTGAGACACGATCCAAGGGGAAGGCCGGTAAAGTATAACCTAGACGATGGTAATGAAGAGAGTTCTCTGGAATAAGGATACGATGATGCAGAGCATGATCAACATGAGTTATATGATGATGATGATCCAGCATAATATGTACTCCAAGAAACAGTTGAATATGATGATGTAGAAAACAATGCCGATGAAAGTTATATTGATGATGACACGATGAGCATAACTGATGATGATGACGATGATGATATGGCCAACCCTTACAATGTTGACTCTAGATCTGATGCTACAGATGATGACTTCGAAGAAGAAGGAGATGACATGGATGAATAAGAAAATGAATTATCCTCATGATCATTGTCATCATCATTATCAATATTGCCATCACCACCATCAAAATCATAATTATCATCATCGTCGTCATCTTCGTCATCATCAAAATCATAATTATCATCATCGTCGTCATCTTTGTCATCATCAAAATCATAATTATCATCATCATCGCCATCATCATGATCATCATCATCGCCATCATCATCATTAAATTTAAACCTAGATCAAATTAATTGCTTCGTATCATCGTCATTGTCATCTGTAGCATCATCATCGCCGTCGTCATATCATCTTCATATCATCTTCATCATCATCATTGTCATCATCATATCATCTTCATCATCGTCATCCTCATCAACATAATCATCACCAACATCATTATCTTCATCATAATCGATGAAGATGACATCATTATCCTCATGATCATTATCATCATCATTATCAATATTGTCATCGTCATCATCAAAATCATAATTCTCATCATCGTCGTCATCTCCATCGTCATCAAAATCATAATTATCATCATCATCTTCATCATCGTTGTCATCATCATCATCGTCATCATCATCATCGTCATCATCTTCATCATATATAATCATCATCATCATCATCATAATCATCATAATCGTCATCATCATAATTATCACCCTCATCGGCATCTTCATCATCATCATTGACATCGTCCTCGTCGTCTTCATCATCATGACCATCATCATTGTCATCATCATTATCATTGTCATTTTTGTCATCAAAATCATCATTATCATCATCGTCATCGTCGTCGTCGTCATCATCGTCATCATCATCATCTTCATAATCGTCGTCATCATCATCATAGTGTGAAGATTAGTGTTTTAAAACACTAATATCTTGATTGTGTGAGTTAATTATATTGCCAAATACTATAAATAAATATTAATTTAAAGTGATTTATGCCTAAACCTTTATCATTTGATAATGCACATAAGCTACATTGTAGTTAGTAACACACATGGTTTTCTTTTGATGTGATATTTGCTAATAAAAATAAAGTGATTATAGCTATAAATATTTAATTTCCATAAAATATTTTATATGTAATTTTAGAATTTATCATTATATTTTTGTTTTGAATTTTTTAAGTTTATTTTAAAAAAGTATTTAATTTAAATAAGATATTTATATGGAAGATTGTAGTTAGCAAAATTGATGTCCAAAATTTTTACTTAGTTTATTGCTATAATAAAAAGATCTCGATGTTAAGAATGTTGAACATAACATTAATGTTTTTTTTTAATCTTTTACATACCTTATGGCTCATGAAAAGATATCAGATTCCAATTTCTTCATATATCTTTGATCTTAACGCAACTTTATAGTTTGGTGACAAACATCAAAATCGTTTTAGATATTTAGACTTTGTTAAATTGCCACAACAATGGCTTCTTAAGTCATTTAAATGTTGTCATTCCACCCACCAAAGCTTAAGTCTCCTCAATAGCATATTTGTGCCTTATAGCTATTGAATAAGTTATATGTCAAGGTTCTCAGTAAAAGTGTATGTGATAATAAATCATTGTTCTCTTCTTTCGTTTATTAGGAATTTATGACTTTTTTATGATGGTGATGACAATGATAACGACAATGTTACCATATTGGTCTATCATATTTTGTTATATTGAATCCAAGCTCAAAAAGGGCACAAATAAGATTATAATGATTATAAAATAATTGGTCCCTTCATCAATATCATCATCATCTTCTTCTTCTTCATCATTATCATGTTCATCATCAACGTCTTCATCATCACACATCATCGTCTTCATCATCATCATCATCACACATCACCATCTTCATCACACATCGTCGTCATCATCATCATCCCCACCATCATCATGATGAACATCATCATCATCATCATCATCATGTTCATTATCATCAACATCATCATCATCATCATCATCATCTTCATCATCATATTCATCTTCATCATCATCATCTTCATGAACATCATCATCATGTGGTTCATTATCGCCATCATCCTCACCATCCTCATCGTCATCATGAACATCATCATCATCATCATCATCATCATATTCATCATCATCAACATCATCTTCATCATCATCATCATCATCATCTTCATCATCTTCATCATCATCATCTTCATGAACATCATCATCATGTGGTTCATCATCATCATCATCCTCACCATCCTCATCGTCATCATGAACATCATCATCATCATCCTCACCATCCTCATCGTCATCATGAACATCATCATCATCATCATCATCTTCATCATCATCAACATCATCATCATCATCATCATCATCATCATCATCATCATAATCTTCATCATCATCATCATCATCTTCTTCATAATCTTCTTCATCATCATCATCATCATCATCATCATCTTCATGAACATCATCATCATCATCATCATCATCTTCATCATCATCATCATCATCTTCATCATCATCTTCATCAACATCATCATCATCATCATCTTCATCATCATCAACATCATCATCACACACATCATCATCATCATCATCAACAACAACATCATCATCAACATCGTCATCATAACACATCATCATCATCATCATCATATTCATCACACATCGTCGTCGTCGTCGTCATCATCATGTGGTTCATCATTGTCGTCATCATCATCATCATGTGGTTCATCATCGTCATCATCATCACCATCCTCATCATCATCATGAACATCACCATCATCATCATCATCATGTTCATCATCATCAACATCTTTATCATCATCATCATCATCATCTTCATCATTATCTTCATCATCATCATCTTCTTCTTCATGAACATCATCATCATGTGGTTCATCATCGTCATCATCAGCATGAACATCATCATCATCATCATCTTCATCATCGTCATCATCTTCATCATCATCAACATCATCTTCATCATCATCATCAACATTGTCTTCATCATCATCATCACCATCTTCATCGTCATCTTCATCATCATCATCACCATCTTCATAGTCATCTTCATCATCATCATCATCATCATCCTCATCATCATTAACATCATCAACATCATCATCCATCAACATCATGATCATCCATCATCATCATCGTCCTTGTTGTCGTCATCATCACCACCAACATCATCAGCGTCATCATCATCATCATCATCATCAACATGGTTAGCATTTTCATCATTTCATAAGATATCAAGAGGGTCATCACCATCATCATCATCATCATCTTCATCATCATCATTGTCGTCATATTCATCATCATCATCTTCGTCTTCATCATCAGCATCATCTTCATCCTCATAATCAACATCCTCATCTTCATCAGCATCATCATCATCATAATGATCAGCGTCATGGATAATATCATGATCATCATTGACATCATCATCATCAGTGACATCCTCATCCTCGTCATCATAGATTCACTGCACACATAAAGACTCACATAGATACACCCCCCTCTTTGTATATAAAAAAAATAAAACATAGTATAAATAAATAAATAAAATAAAACATATATAAATAAAACATAGTATATATATATAAATAAAATAAAATAAAGCATAAATAAATAAATTAATTAAAACATAAAACGATATATATAAATAATAATAAAACAATTATTTATAATACATATATATAAATAAACTAACAAAAACATAAAAGCACAAAAAAACACTAACTGTGGCGCGCTATTTTCCTTTCAGCTTCACGAGAAAGCTTCTTTTGTGCATCTCGTCGAGTGCTTGTGTTTAGTGATCACAAGAAAGCTTTCCTCTGTGCTGTTCTTGTCGTTCAGTGATCAAGGGTCAATCTACCCAACTTGCCAGAGAACAATATCAGTGGGAACAACGATTTGGACAGTGGGAGCAATGATTTGGACCGGCCACAAAGAGTGAGAGTGGATAATTGTGGTTTTGTAGTAGACAAGGAGGCCAATTTTTAGTTGAGATAATGGATCCCAAAATTGTGAGTACCATGCCCTAATTCATGTCTATTTTTAAATTGTTAACATAGTCCTGCAAATATCTAGGGTTTCTTAGCCAATAGAGGAAAGGCAGAGGCTATTGGAGCAGGCTTAGACCCAGGTTGTGCAGGGTTGGTACATTTCAATCCCGCCTTCTCAATTTAGGCTTTGGATAAATCAAACCCACATTTTTACGAGGTCGAATGGTCCTCACTCTCTTGTCCAGTGGTGATGTGTTCCTTCTCACTTGGTTATGGTGAATGGGATCTTGTGTGGGTGAGCAATTAGACACCTCATTTATATACCTTGCCTACTTGATTACTTTACTTTTACCAAAAACCCAAAGGGTCTTTGTCTGTACTGCCTGCTTCTTCACCAACTTGAATCCTTCCTTATCAACTTTCAAACATGGGTTTTCTTCATTGTGCATGCATTTACATTGATAAGCTAATGACAAACCCAATTTGACAGTTTCAACTAACCTGCATTTGACCCATATTGGCTGATATGGATTCTGAAGTCTGGCCAGTTTGAGCGTTACAATTAGTGGACAAACCCATCACACTTTTGTTCACATTCAAATTGGTTTGATATTTTTTATGTGAGTTATCTCAGCAACCGATTCCCAAATAAGCTATTAAGCCAATCCCACCCAAATGAGATACTTAAGGGAGGTTTAGAGAAGGATTTGGGTTCCACTATAGCTACGATAGTTAGATTTTTTTTGCTCACATGTATGCTCGGTCCATTGGAGAAGGATGAAAATCAGTTGCTGCCCCGAGCAGGATTGGCGAGCCATGTTTTGTTATAAGCAAGAAACTAGAACCTAACCCCTAGATCATTGAATATCATTATAAAAGACCTAGGTTAGAAAGAAACTCGAACCTAACCCAGTATTTTCCAAATTGTAGAAACAACAGGGGTTTGCCAAAATTATACCAAATGTTATGGATTTCTTCTTTAAGGTGTTTTATTATAGAAACCTTATATTAGAAAGCAACTCAAACCTAACCCAGTAATTCCCAATCTCTAAACACCATGAGAGCTTGGACTATACAATATATTTTCATTAAGTGATTGAATGAAGTAATCCACTTACAATAACTATTTTTGCAAAATATTAAATTTTTTTCTACATACCTGTTAATATCATCATCAAACAAAACCATCCATGAGGATAGAGTTCAAGAACTCTGTCCACATGAACTACATCTCACAAAAGATAACAAGTGTTCAGCCAAGCAATGGTTATGATTCGTAATTTTATGCTTCACAAGTTTGCGATGTTGCAACCTAATGAGACATAATACCACGAATCATCACCATTATTAGCCAACACTTATTAACTATTTTAGAGTTAGTGAATTGAAAGTGGCTAAGTCAATGCAAAAATGAAAGGTAATAAGTTTGAATAAATAAACTATTTTGATCATTGTACCTACATCTTCCTCTACATGCATTCCTTGCATGCCTCACCTATCTCAACGTAATATCAAAATTATTATTATTGGTATGTGTACCTTCGCTCTCTGATAGTCTTCTTCCTATTTATTCTCCAAAACAACTATATTATAGGGCCTTTTGGCACGACATTGTTTTGCATGCAACTTTTATTTTGTCAATCTTAGAAAGAAACTCGAACTTAACCCAGTATTTTCCAAATCGTAGCGACAATAGGGGTTTACCAGAATTCTGCCAAATGTGATGGATTTCTTCTTTAAGGTGTTTTATTATAGAAACCTTATATTAAAAAGCAACTCGAACCTAATTACCCAGAAATTCCCAAGCTCTAAACACCATGAGAGCTTGGACTATACAATATATTTTCATCAAGTGATTAAATGAAGTAATCCACTTACAATAAATATTTTTTCAAAATATTAATTTTTTTTCTACATTCCTATTAATATCACCATCAAACAAAATTGTCCATGAGGATAGAGTTCAAGAAATCTATCCACATGAAGTATATCTCACAAAATATAACAAGAGTTCAGCCAAGCAATGGTGAAGATTCGTGGTATTATGCTTCACTAGTTTGTGATGTTGCAACCTAATGAAACATAATACCACGAATCATCACCATTATTAGCCAACACTTATTAGCTATTTTAGAGTTAGTGAATTGAAAGCGGCTAAGTCAACACAAAAAAGAAAGGTAATAAGTTTGACTAAATAAACTATTTTGATAATTGTACTTACATCTTCCGCTGCATCCATTGCTTGCATGCCTCACCTATCTGGACGTACTATCAAAATTATTATTATTGGTATGTGTACCTTCTCTCAATGATAGTCTTCTTCCTATTTATTCTCTAAAACAACTATATTATAGGGCCTTTTTGCATGACATTATTTTGCATGCAACTTTTATTTTTTCAATCTAGCATAACTAAAACACCGAAACTACAAACATACTATAAAAACAATAGAATATCAGTTTGGCATACTATATTTTTCCATTCGGTGATCCAGTACCTTTTTTAATACCTTCAACCCTTCAAAAGATAGGGAATAAGAGAAGGTACATGTGGTACCTAACAAGGAGAACCTAGATAATGCCTATAAACGAGTCATTAATGGTGATGGTAAAAAAATAGTTCCACCTTTGAATTGCTTCAATAGCCTATAAATAGTAAAGAATCCCTACTCTAGAAATATCATTTCACGAAATAAAACACACCATAATCCACGCGTAATTTGATAAATGAATGGAAATAACTATCAGTGGGAAATAATAATAATAAAAATATACCCATAGATCTTTGTTTAGGGATGTATTGAGGTTTATACCACATATTTGATAGTGTATGCATCCAACAATTTCTAGTTACTTGATCACTAATATCAATTGATATACCATCGTTGTTATTGGTAACTCCAATTTTTTCACATTTCTAGTAACCTACAAATTCCAAACTCTTTGTTTTCTTGGAGTTTTTGTGAGGTTATGGGTGCAAAAATAGTGGAGATTGGCATCCTAAGGTTGATATTTATACCTTCAATTTTTTAGATACCATGATAGTTTTATGGTTGCTAACCCCAAGGGTCGCCAATTGGTAGACACTCATGTAAAAGCTCACATAGGCCTCAAGATCAAATCTAAAAGAAGAAGAAAAATATAAAATTAAGTTTCAATTTAAATAAGAAAAATCTAAAATTAATTACCATTTTACGCAATATTACATACATAAATATTTTATTATTAAATATTTAAAATATTTTATTATTATAAATTTAGTGTTGCCATAGGGTTGAAAATTAGTATGGGAAAACAAGTTAGCATTGCCTTAGGGTTGAAGATTAATATGGGAAAACAAGCATCATCATGACAAGCTAAAAGGAATA
>LPNX010587722.1:512807-555907 GCA_001517045.1 Pseudotsuga menziesii
TAGGATCTCCAAGAACTCAACATCATTTTTTGTCCATTACTGTAAAGGCGATGCACTAGAAGATTTTCCTGGACTTGTTGATTTCACCATGATGTTGAATGTAAATGATAAATAGATAGGAGCACTAAGAAAGCTACAACACATTGTAGGAAATCGAATGAGTAGAGATATAATGTCTGAAGCAGTCTGCATACATCCTTGACTTTAATGATGTTAGTTCTTGGAAATCCTAACATCATTCAAGTGAAGGATGTGTGTAGACTACTGTAATATCATGATTCGACCATGAGGTGCTTAGTTTCCTGGAAATTGGGTTAGGTAATACTTGTCCATTAATGGACAATCATGAATCTTATGGTTTATGCTTTGGGTCTTGAATCAAGTACTAGGTATTTTGATGTCCTCTATTTTTTATTTGAACATTTATGTCAATTTTCACCGTGTCTCATTATTTTTTGTCCCTATTACAATTAACATGATAAGATGAAATTTGGGGTTTAGACAGTTGGTTAGCTTTAGAATTATTCCATGGTGTGAGTGATATTTTATGTTTCCTTTCCCTTTTTCCATCCCCTTGGTTTCATCAAATCATTGAGGAATTCTTGATATGGTTAATTTAAGAGCCTTTTGATTTTTGGGGTATAGTCTTTTTTGGTTCTTTCTACTATGGGATTGCCTTAGGGTTTCCTTAGGGTTGAAAATTAGTATGGGAAAACAAGTTACCGTTTCCTTAGGGTTGAAAATCAATATGTGAAAAAAAGCATCATCATGAATATACATACTAGATCAGCATAAAAATTTGTTTCATAGAGAAGTATGGGTGAACAATAGAAGACAACAAATGAATGATAAGTTAGGGATAATATTCATTATAAAAGGACCTTTGGGTAGGCAGAACAGGGCATCAATTTATCCTCCATTGGATTCCTTCAACCATTCATCTCACTCCCCTTCATTCGTAGGTCTCAAAATATTTACTTTGGGAAAAAAGTACTTATACAGTTTGATCAAAGCCATCAGCTATGCAAGATGTTGAAAGTAAGGATATTGTTTCATGTTTCACTTTTGTTTTCAAAAGGAATACTGAAAAGCTAAGAAGTACCAAAGCTAGTCATTATGTGCACGTGGACTTAATGTAGGGAGAGAAGTCATGTCTACTTTTTTGTTCTTGAATGGGAGCAATGATGAAACCACAATAGTGGTTTATAGATGGCAATCATGTAATGGCAATCATAGGGCAACTGTCAAACATTGGGAAGAATCATTACACTGACAAGGGCCCTTAATGTAGAACAAACTTGGTATTTTAGGGCCAACTAAGGTTGTTACTTCTCTTGTGCACATGTCTAGATATTTTTAGGGTTGTTTTATGACCTACAGTTGCAAGGAAATCCACCAAAGACTGTTATTTTCTATTGATCTCCTTCAAGAGACCACCAAGAATCACCTAAAGCACAATCACACTTGGTTTATAGGGTCTGAAATTAAATGGTATTGGTTTTATTTAGGTTTGTTTACCCCCCTTTTGTGGAGAAAAAGCACGCAAAATTCATGATACTGCTATAAATTGTTGTTTAGGAGGTTGGGACAGCCCTTATTTATTCCCAGAATGAGGGTTTGAGGCTGTTGGAGTGCCCAGGCCTGCTCTTTATGTCCATATATGTGCCCATAATTGTTTTTTAATGTCATTTCAACCCTCAGATTCAACCAAACATTTCTCAAAGCCTGTTTTTCCATTGTTCGTCACTTTTCATAGGGCTATTCATGCCCAAAACTGCCTTTTAACCCTCCAATTTGGCCCAGATTTAGAGGTACACCTATTTAGTGATGGATAAGTGCACTAGGGTGCCCAAGATGGTGAAGTAGGGTTACTTCATACCCTTTTTTACTATCAAACAGGTTTGTTTGTGCCCAGAATTCATGTGGATGTTTCTATAAGGCATATGAATGAGATTTTAGGGTTGCTTTCACCCACAGATTTCTCATTTTCACAGCCTGAATTGTAAAGACCGCCTCCTATTTCCATTGATCATCATCTTTTATTGCTGCAATGTGCCCATATCTTAAAGTTGGCCTAATTATAGCTGATTTGAGATGTTATACTGTTTGTTGTGACCTCCAGAATGCTCCCAAAGTGCTCAGATTTGTCCCTTTGATGCTCATACTTGATTCTAGAATTTTTTATGCCCATAGGACTGCCCAACATTGCTCCTAGTGTGACATTGAAAATACCAAGTTTGTTCTGGAAGCCCTAAATAGGGCCAATTCACCTTGGTGTACCGGTTTATTGTTAGAGGAAGGCCTTCTCTCATTTTTTGAGGAACATTCACTCTTGGAGACACATGCATAAGGGTAGTGTTTAACCCTACCAAAGGAGAAATTCATCATTTGAAGCATGCTTACACTCTTTTATACACCATTTCATGAGAGATATTACATGCTTGGAGGTTACTCATTGAGCTAGTCCACTTGGAAGGTTGTTCACATGGTTCATGCCCTATTTTGTGAAGAACATTTTTGTATTTGGGGGATGCTTTATAGATTTACTATTTTGCACATGGGTGGCATCTAGGCCCTACAAATCAAGTTGTGTTTTACTCCAAATAGTGTTATGATGTATAGGAATCCTACAAAGCTAATTGACTCGTCAATGAAGTAGGTTTAGAGTCTCGATGTTTATATTTATAGGTTAATTTTTTTTTTATTATAAGTGTCATGTGTGTGACCTATGCATTCCCACATTCACTTGGTCAATTTAGTATGGATTGGGACAAATTGACCATTTTTTTACCGATCCATTTAGTCATACCTTGATTTGCTTGGTTCGGTACCAAACTTGTCACTCAAATCATTTCAAAGGCCGATTCAACTCGGTTGGGGGTCAACTTAGTTGACTCGGCCACCTCGGTATAAACACACTTGATTAAATCTGCAACTATTATTGTTGAAAAGGGGGTAGGCCAGTAAAAGGAAAAGGCAATGTTAGGAAAAGGAAATGCAAGCAATAAGAGAGAATGGAGAATTGTATGTAACTAAAAGAGGGGCATACATAAGAATTTTTAGGGCATACATTATATTTTTTTAGAATTTCTAGTGTACTGTTGTAGGAATTCCACTATGCAAATAAAGCATTGACTTGATAGTCACAATCCCATTAGTATCATAAATTATGGGAGAGATCAGAAAAACATCCCTACACAAATATTAACCGATAAGTATGGTTTTGGTGTTTCATTTGGAGAATAAAATCCTATAACAATAGTTGTTATTATGACTCTTAAAGGGTCCTAGATGAGATCTATGCACTTTTAGGCCCTTCAAATTTCAAGCAAAAGAAGCCATAAACAAGAAGTATGTGCACCCTAGAAAACATGGAAACAATAATAAAACATATTAGGTAAAATGGATAATCATATACAACATCACAACATCATTCATGGGAAAATTAAAAACCACTTACAACCATCAAAAGTAAGGGTTACAACAAAAACTAGTGTAGAGTAAGGAGAGAGGAGTGGCCAGGAAAATGAATAATCGGGCCAATGTAGAGTGGAAAAGTGACTAGATAGAAGTTTGGAAGAGGAGATTAATCAAGATTCCTTGAAAAAGGAACTCATGTCAAAGATGCTTTTTTATGGAAGTGACCAACATACCAAATCCATATCACTTCTATCCGAAGTAAATGTAGATGAATGCGAATGTATGTTCTTTGAAGGAGATAGTATGTTAAAGGAGAATGTCAGGTTTTGTATAGACATATATTGGCATAAATTGTAGTGTTATATTTGATGCATATGCATAACAGATCATCTCAAGCTTGACAACGTTGAAAGGCCAAAGTACAATGGCCACAAGCATACATATGAAACTTATGAAGCCTACCCAATTCATGTTAGGAAAAGGAAATGCAAGCAATAAGTGAGAATGGACACTTGTATGTAAATAAAAGAGGGGCATACATTAGAATTTTTAGGGCTACCAAATGCCCACACCTATTAACCAAACTCATTATTGACAAGATTTTTCTTTAACAAGTTTTTTTCTTACAAGTCTTTTCAAGTTTTTTTGATTATAAGTCTTTCCAAGTTTTTTTTTATGGTATTTTGCTATGCTTATGCCAAATTTTTGTTCAACCATGGTGCGGGTAGAACCAAACAGGTATTTTTCGAACCTGTCTTCCTCCAATGAAGGGATTTTGGGAAGGCTAGAGGAAAGTGAGACATCCAGTAGGTCTACAAGGGCTAGATCAACTAGATGTCAGAAGATCAGAAGAAAATTCGACAAACGCATGAATTTTTTTCTCAAAGGAGGGGGGTCATGTTCCTATGATGATGAGACAGTGGGAGACATTGACGTTCCCTTAAGGTACCAAAACCTACTGAAACAATGGGTTCCTATTGATCTTCCTCAAGTAAACACTGATTTTTGTGTAATTGAGAGGATATATAGAATTGCATCATCATCATTGCATGGATTGGGGTTGTTTTCCATGGACAGCATAAAGGTTGGATACAGTAGATGTACGGAATTGATGGAGTATGTTGGACCCTATTAAAACTATAGTGATTGGATGCACCTGGTCCAATATACATGAAGTATGCGTAGATATGGGTTTTCAGCGAATTATATACAAATGAAAGACAAAGCTCAAAATAAAGGAACAACATTTTACATGGACGGAAGGCAAAAAGCAACCGGTAATATTGCAGGGTTTATAAACAGTACACAACTAGGGTCTACACTAAAGAAACCCAACTGCATATTCGAGTCACATGAAGGAAACCATGTCTTTGTATGTGCAATTAAATCAATAGCTGCTGGCGAAGAACTGCTTATTGATTACAATTTGAATCGTGTAGATACAAACAATGTTAGTATGGTTGTGTTACAACAAACAATTTAACCACCCTTTTATTAATTATTTTAACATCTATAGGAATTTTCGTTAGCATATAATTGAAATTTTCTACTTTTCATGTTTCCTTATGTAACTTTTAGTATGTTTTTAATGCAAGGTTCTCTCAGGGGCACCTCCATCTCCGTAGATGTTTGTCGACTCGAGTCAAGGCAACAAGTATACATCAATATTGCCAATGTAATATTAAATTTAGGATGGACATATAGATACGTTGTTATGTATTTTCATTAGTATATTAGGTTCATTTATATAATATTATCTATTTTCCATTCAGAGTGTTGATCAGGGAAGCCAACTAGCTATTGATCAGCCGACTACAGCATTAGGGAAACAACCAAACATGAATGTAATTATCCATTTCAAATAATTTAAAATCGTAAACATGTATATCGTGATGCATAATGTTTATTTTTTTATGTGTTCTTTCATTTTTATGGTTGCGTTCATGATGGTAATGTTGTCTACCTTTTTTGCATATTGACCAGGGAAAGTCCCTAGCTGTTGATCAGACGACTAGAGCCTCAAGGAAAGCAATAAACCTAAATGTAATTCCACATTCTAAATACTTAAAAAATGTACACATATAAAAAATGTAGCGTAGTGTTTATTTTTGTTTTGTATTTGTTAGCTTTTACATATTGTGTTCATTATGATAATGTTCTCTACTTTTTTCGCATGTGGCTAGTCGAGGTAAATCCTCATCTATTGATCAGAACACAACCTCGTCTAGGAATCAGGTAATCCTAGATGTAGTCCCTAATATAATTATTTGTGCACACTATTGCTTCAAATACTAAGCAATTTTTTATTTTTTTCAATTGTAGACAGGGGATTTCGTTTATGGAACAGTGTCTCAAAACTCTTTACAGAATGAGGTCTCTCGGTTGATGAGAGATAGTGAAATTAGAGAGTCTGTAGACCCATTGAGGGTGCTACAAAGGACAAGGGAAAAAAAAATGAGGAATTGATTCGTCTGACATTGGCATTTCCACTAATAGAAGGGCTTGAACAAAGGATTCAATTGTTGTTACAGTAATGTAAACAAGTGGACATAAGTTATCGAATAAAAATGCAAATTCATTTATAAAAACTTTATAATATTTGATTTTATATGCTATTGAAATTATCATACAATGGTTTGAATTTACAGCGCACTATGGAGATTATCAGTGGTGGTCAAGGCAATGTTGGTCCCAGTGACCAAACCACTCCATGTACACCACATACTGCTCCCATATTGTCCACTGAACAATCAAAAACACGCTCTGCGAAACCCCCGAGGGAAGCGAAGGGTGCAACCAATGTTGCCCCACCCACAACAGATGTTGTTGAAGAAGGGGTGGATGTAGGGTTAGATAGAGATGTGGAAGCATTTCCTAGATCTTCTCGTGTGACTAGCACCGGTTCAATATTGTGTACATTTTTGGTGAATGAATAATTGGTTCCAATAAAGATAGAGAGGATTCCAAGTCATGATAGATTGTTCAATTTAGTTTTTATAATTTGTCTCTAACATACCAATAATATTTTCTAATGTTGACTAATGATGGAATTAATGTTTTGTAGGAAATGATATATTTTATAAACATATGAATGATTTGGCCTTGGAGATCTTTGGGCCCACCATCCGCACAATGTGGAACAAGCAACGAAAATCTTTAAAGGATGATCTGACTAATCACTTGGTTAGTCTGTTCAGAAAAGATACCTTCGATACATCAAAGGTCCTACAGAAGGCTAGAAAACATCTAAAGATTGTTCGAGACTAGTATAGGGTTCACCTAGAAAATAACCCTAGGTATGAGCACCCTCCAATGATTCCATCTATGGATTGGAAAGCCCTGGTGGAAGATGGAAAAGAGAAGGGCCTGAGAAAATCAGGAAAGATACCACCAAGTGGAATAGGGAGGTATGCAATACATTCCAAAACATAGTGGTAATCCTTATTATTACTAGTTTTCTTATCAATTTTGGTACATCAACTAATGTATTTAAAAACTTAATTAGGATCTCAGACACATCTAAGGCCACAAAGGCAAGAATTGAAAAAATTGGCCAATACAAGCTTGGGCCTGGTGGTTACTCCAACTTGGCGGCCCGATATGTAAGTATCACAAAACTCAAATCCACATCCAAATATCATACAAATTATTATTTTTGTTTTGTTATAACAAAAGGCTTTAAAATTAATGACATCATGCAAATATGAAGGCCGACTGGTTCAAAGAATTGCCCAATGCAGATTACATGAAGCTTGGCTTCGAACAGGGCTTTGACGTCGTTGTTGAACACCGGAGAATCTTGTCTGGGAATACTGCACGATCTTCTATTGATCCATTTGGTGCCCAGGTAATACTTTGCCCTTGTATTATCATTAAACCATTGTATTATAATATTGGCCCCTTGGTAATACTTTACCATTCCCATATAGCTAGGACAACAAAATTAAATGTAGGCATTTCATTACAAGAATTATGATAGTCATTTGAGTTTGAAGGGAATATGAAAGGTCAAAAGACAGAAAAAGATAGATAGACTTGTGAGGAAAATGGCATCTAAAGCATTGTTTCCCTATTATTCCACATGAGTATATTGTTATCTTCCCCATTTTATCTTTCTCCAGTAGTTTTGTAATTTGTTTCTTAATATCATATCTTGTTCAACTTTCATGTTTGATTGTGAAGTGGAAAACCTATGTTTATATTTGTTCTTATCCCTGTAGGTTGTGAGTTGGGCATGGTACACATTGGTATTTTCAGTTTCCATTGTAAATTTTCACACCAACATCACTGTGCCTTTATTGAGTCATAATTTCTAATTTGTTACAAATTCTTCTTTGTGAAAATATTTTATTAGGCATTTATATATTTTTGTATTGCTTCCAATTTATCATCGAGTTTAAAGTGGTCACTTAGAGAAAACATCTCAACTCTAGAATACAAAAGAAGAATGACTGCATTGATAATTATGGTAGCAAAGTATTGAGATCTTCTTGAAAAAATAAAGATCTATTTGCTACTTTATTTCTAGAAGGAATTGTTTGAATGCTTAAGTTATAAAAACTGTTTATTTCTGTTGTTTTTAGGCAATCTTCTAGAGGTATCCACGGCCCGAAAAAGAGTATCAGTCATTTTCACTGATTTACAATGATATATCACTAGTGGTATGACATATTTTCACTAAAGGCAACATTTTCACATTTGTTGGAAACAGTTTCAAGGTTCTTTCCCAAGGAAAATATGTTTTTATTGAAGAAAACCCATTTGCATCCATGACTTTTGGCGGTATTGATCCTAATAACTTCAAGGGTAAACATCAATATGCTCCTGTTACTCGAAACGGTTACTGGAAGGTATGTAATAGAATCATGTTAGTTTTCCAAGTTTAAGATTGACTATATTTAAGGATAAACACATGCATACCATGTTCTTTGTATGAGTCATAGTTACTAGTAGGTATGTCATGAGATTAATATACTCTAATAAATCGATTTTGCTATTTCCTTCAGTTTGACATGGGATACTTCCTCATTGATTATCAATCAATAGGTCAGCATACAGTCCATCTTATTCAATTGGGCACATGATTTCTTCTTAAGGAATCTTATGAAAATATTGTTGGCATTTTATGAACATTTTGTTGCAAGTTTCTGTGTTGGAGGTTGTGTTTCTATTGCAGATTTTGGAACTTCTTTGCTAGTTGGTCCATCGGTAAAGCATCCATACCTTTGATCTTTTGTAAATTTCTTGTATAAGTTAATGTTGTTTTCTAGGTCTGTGCACGATATGCTATTGCACAAGGGTGTGGCACATCTGATGCTTGTATGCTATTGCACTGTGTGATCATTGTACTATTGCAATGTGTGATTTCCATGCATGATGGATATTTAAAAATATATGCATCTAGCATTCTAGGTGAAAATTTGAAGGATAAATGGAGTAATATGAAGAAGAGTAATTACTGAAGCATATACATACATGGATGAATTAATTATTTCTATCTTGTTCCCAATCCTCCTCTTTGGAGGAAAACTGCTTGGAAACTCATGTGTAATCTCAACATATCCTTCTAGCATTCTACTCAATTATACTAATACTTCCTTCATAGTGTCACATTTTTCAACATTATTGGACTTTATGCCCTCTAAGACTCTTATTTGCCCCATTTCATAACACTCCTTGGTATCCTTCATTGCATTTATGAAGTTCTTTGTAAATAACATAACTTCTCTCTGGCCATTATCTTTAATTGACAACTAAATTATTTTTCTATCATTTATAATGTCCTAAGTTCTTCTCAAGTGATTTATATCTCCATTGGGCATCAATAAACTACTTATATTTTACATTTTAGTCCTTCGGTTTACTTGGACTTGAGCATGCATTTTATTTATATGTTTGACAAAATGATTCTATGTCATCACTCATTTGGACATGTTGAGTGAAAATCTATCATATCTAAAGCACTAATTAGACTATTTTGATGCATAAAATTCAATGATCATCGACAAAGTGTGTGCTCTAGAATGAAAAGGATATATAGAAGCATACCATATTGATATGTCATAAGAGTTGTCAGGTAAAGAACTGTAAATGAAAAGGATATAGATTATTTACATATTTATTGGAATAATCTCCACCATTATCTATGTGAAGGATATTGGTCCCCTTACTAGATTGTTTCTCTGCAAGAGAGTTAAGATCTTGAAGAAAAGCAAACACATCAGCTTTGTGTTTTAAGAAGTAGACCCATGTGTATATAGAGATGTAATAAATGAAGGTTAGTACCAGGCCTGGAAATTGACGGCCCATAGATTGTTTTTTCACTTTTTATATGAATTTGACAGCTCTTTAAAAAATTAAAACGTCATAGATGACAGGAATATAAAAATTCAAACTGTAGATTTGACGTTTACTATTCTATATCTCCCGTCATAAATATTAGTAATGGTTCTACATGCAGGCTCTCAATTGTAGCCTTTACTGGTCATGCATTACATTGGAGTGACCCAATCGCATCCACTAAGATTAACGCCACATCTCCATGAAATTTCTCTACAAGGATTCATTTATATCTACACGTTTATCGATATCAACAAGGTTTACTTTACCTCGGTGTGGTGTTTGTTCAAATACAGTGGGTTTATAAAAGAAAACTTGTATATTGTGTGGTTCTCTTCATTCGAACCATAGATCTCAAGTTACATCATTCTTGTTCAGGTTAGCATTTCTTTGAGTTTATGTTTTCTTTATGTGTGATGCTGTGTAAGGATGAAGGTATTTATGTATATGACCATTTTTCTTCTATTTTCGTGTACAGAAATGGAATAGTATATAGGGCTCTTGAAAGTGGCCGTAATAAGGGAACCGATCTAGTTGCTTCATATTTTATGAATATCTCTGATCCTTATGTGGTGGTCAGCCTGGGTAACCAAGTGCGTGCCATCTATCACTTTGTTTTTGCTTCAATTTTGAACATTTTGCTTATTTTTATGGTGTAAAAGCTGGGATGGATTGGGGTTTGCAATTTTTCAATTTGATTTTGTACTTGTGTTTTGTTTTTTTTATTTTACTAATCGTGGAAAGGGAAAATAAAAAACACTAAGAATATGGGCTGGGTTGGGGTTTGCACTTTAAATTCGATTCTACACTGATTTATTTTAAATTTATTAACCAGGGAAAGGGGTAAAAAAACCCGGGTTGGTGTTCGCAATTTAAATTCGATTTTACAGTGATTTATTTTAAATTTATTAACCAGGGAAAGGGGTAAAAACACCTAGAATGCCATTTATTTTAAGTTACAGTAGGGAAATAAATAAAAACACCTACAATGCCATTTTTTAATTGCAGGTTACTTGCAGCATACCATTTTTTTCTCATCATGAGCACTACAATCCACAGGCTTATTATTAAGGTTGTTGGTTTGATTCTTGTCCCAGGGGCTATGATTCTGCCGATGGGTTATTGGTCAGGGATATGATTTTTTCCATGAATTTTGTTGTGGTTTCTCTCTTATGGACAATGGGTAGGCCTTTAATAACTTGATAGATACTTTGCTAGCTCTTTTAATAACTTGTTGGATACTGGCTAGCTTTAAAATACCAAAGTCTATAGTAGCACTTACTTCTTACCCAATTAATTTAGTTGACAGTCATGAATTTAAAGTAAACGCAATGTGAAAGGCTTGAAAAATCCAAGACCGTCATTAAATTTCCATTTGATAGGCATAATAGATTTGAATTTCCAGACCTGGTTAGTACGTATATTTATTTATTCATAGATAGGTCAGGAAAGGGACCAGCAATGTCACCAGGCACAAAATCAAGAAGTGATGTGGCTCTCTTAGCCTTTCCTTTCTCAAATCTCTCTTCAAGGTGCCTTCCAAGAGTATATATTAAACAAACTCCTTATAAGAAGGATATAGGTGGCAACCCCACTATCCCGTCTTGTTTGATTAATTGATGCAATTAGCGTAAGTTAATATGTCCAAACATATCATGCCATAACTTACTAACATCATTAGAATGCATTAACAAAGCTAAAGTAGGAATTTTAAGAAAAAACTTTGAAAAAACATACAATTTACTTTTGTGATCAACTTTTCTAAGTGAAATATTTCAAAAAAAAATAAATAAATCTACCAACAGGCATCGCTTTTCCGACAGTGTTCCGACACTTCTATCAAACATCCGACACATGAAGGTGATGCTTAACTGACACTTTGTATTAACCTTCCAATGACAGTGTCATGACTCCAACACTTTAGCCCGTCGGACGACCGACGCTTCAAGTGTTAGTAGGTGTCAAAAATCTGACACATTATGGATAAAAACATCGATGGCGTTGCCATGACTCTAATGCTTCTACCCATCGGAAGGCCGACCCTTCAAGTGTCGGTAGGTGTCAAATTTCTGACAGTTTATGCAAGTTTTTATTGACACATTGAAAGAGAAAACTATAGAATAGGTGACACCATAGTGTGTTGGATATTCGACCCACTTTGGTAGCATGTCAAATTTTAGACATGCAAGGTGTCAAATTTTGGGTTGAAATTCTATTGTGCATCTATCCCCATGGCCGGTGTGAACTCGGATCCAATTTTTGTATTGGTGATTGGCAATGGCCCCATGTCCATACCTCACACCGCCACTAACACCCTTTCATTTGGTCCTAGTACTACCATGCAAACTATTCTAACGCAGCTACCTCCTCCTACACCCACTAATCAAACTGTCCCACCTGCCATACCTAGGGGTAGTGGCCCTTTCGCTCACACTATCCCACTTACCATGCATGGGGAAGTGGCCCATCCAAAACTGTGCCCCAAGTATCCCCAGTCATGCAGGTGCATCATGTTCCTACAATCCCCACCACAATTATTGGTCCTTCCCACATCAAACTTGGGTCAAACCTCCCTTTTGTGGCACATCTAAACCTGCCTGACTTGGCCAGGTTAACCAATGACCCTATATGTCATCAATCCTTTTGGCCTCCCATGCCATCCAAGCTCCCCTTAGACATCCCTAAGTTTGAAGGGAAGGCAGGGGAGTGCCCCCAAAACCATATCATGACGTTTCAGCTATGGTGCTCATCAAACAACATTGTAGATGATTCGATCAAACCCACAATTTTCCAACACACCCTCATAGCTACTGCAACCAAGTGGTACATTGATCTACCACAAGCCAAGGACCCAATATTCAACTCCTTGGCCTTTATGTTCCTGCAGTATTTCCAACTCCTCGTCAGATATGATGAAGGGGTGGAAATATTGCTATCTTGATGTCAAAACACTGCAACCCACATAACTGACCACATCCATGAGTGGTGAAGACGTTGTATATTGTGCAAGATCAATCTTGATGACAGGATCTTCCTTGACCGGTTCTTAAAAACATTGCTGCCACCCATAGCCAAAGATGTCTCTTATGAACGTCCCCAAGCAAGGGAAGAGGCCATCTTGAAGGCCCAATAGTTCGACCTCATTTATGCAGAGTCTGGATACCTCTACACCATCATCCCAAATTCCCTCTGTGCAGGAGCCTCCTACCAGGATGAATCGAGGGCATCCCATGCTGTAGATGTAATTATAGGCTCTGTCTCCCATCACTCACAACACCATGCGGCACCGCCTATGATGCCACCACACCCAAGCAACACCCATAGTGTCTCCCACCCAAACCAAGCTGCCCACTACTCAAGGATGATGTCTCATTCCATAGCCAGAACCTCCTATGCACAAACTACATCACAACAACATGCCTATGCACCAACTTGGCTGGAACAACAGTATTCGGGACAAATTCCTGTATTTATAGCCCCCCCAGCTCCCCTAGTCTACTATGTACCACTTGTGAAAGCCTCTCCAACCCTCACCCCAGCTCCCCTAGTCTACTATGTACCACTTGTGAAAGCCTCTCCAACCCTCACCCCAGCTCCATCAGCACCAGTGGGACAATTTTTTGCTCAACAGAATTGTCCCAACAAACCAACCCCCAATAACCAATAATGGAAAGGTAGAAATAACTGAAATAGGAATCAGGATAACAACCCATTGCAAGGAGGCGGCCCATATCCAAATCCTCCCAACAACACCGGAGCAAACCAGCCGGCTCAAAATACCCCACAACCCAACCCACCTAGACAAAATGCTCCATTATGGATAAATCAGTCATGAAAAATATGCGACATCTACGGGTACTGTATGCATGAGTGCCCCTTCATGGGTCGCACCAAGCATGTTCTTCAAAACAAAGCGCAACGCAGTACCAATGCAGCATTCCCAGCTCAACCCAAACCAACACAACTAGGCCTTCCACCCATGGTTCTCTAGAACCTGTTACCACTCCAAGGGATGGTAGAAATTGCACACATGCCCCCACCTTCCCCCGTAACCCCTGCTTCATCCCCTCCTATAGAGACAAGGGTTCATTACCTGCTAGCCATGGAAACTAATGAGGTCAACTCGTAGACTAGGAGGAACCAATATGGGTCCATTACCAAAATTGATGACCCATTAGTGACATCCACGTCCAATGCCACCAACATTCCCCTCCATCTGTGTACACCTCCCTTTGATGGGACGACCCAAGGACCATGACCCCCCATGCGGTGCGTTGCCAAGAACGCAATGGCTAGAGATGTAGTGAACTATAGCATCATTGATGACTTGGCCCAGTCACCTACATCCATGTCCACTCTTGAGGTGCTCAAAGCATTCCCACCATAGCGAAAATCATTTTTATTTGCACTAGGTGTGGTGCACCCCTCCGATTCCAGATTGATCGCATTCGATTTGGATCAAGGAGAACCCAGAATTTCATCCACCGTCGCCTTCCAAATTCAGGTCTCAATATGGAATTTGGTGGTCCATTGATGCATCATCATTAGAGGAAATTTCAACTCAAAATGGGCCTCCTAAGGAAAATTAAAAAAATAATAGTTAAAATAATAAATTAATATTTATTAATCTTGGAGGAAGAAAAGAAAAAACTACTTTTTTGTTCATATTTTCGACATATCTCCCTGTGTTTTTACTCAAATTTCAATTAGGATAGCTTGTTGGATGTGGAATTAAATTCCACATCCAACGTGTACCCACTCGGTATACTTTTGATGGGCCCTTCTACCCCTAAAAATAATAAATACTTGAAAAACAGTGATGATGATGTCATCATCACGTTGTTTTAAGGTATTTCTTGTTTTTGGGGTAGATGGGCCCATAAAAAGTATGCCAAGTGGGTACTCATTAGAAGAGGAATTTAATTCCGCATCCAATGATCTATCCCAGTCAAAATTTGAGTAAAAACACGGGGAGATATGTCAAAAATACGAACAAAAAAAGTAGTTTTTTTATGATACCTATCCCTAAATTTATATTAAAAAATTATTGAACAGGTCCTCCCTTTTTTAATTTTAAATCATTTTGATTGGCTAATACATGATGACGTGGAATTTGTATTATTTTTAGAAGGCCCATTTTAAATTGAAATTTCCTCTAATGCCATTGCAGAGGTTTGAAATTCCATCTCAAAAGGAATAAATAAGAAACATCTATGACTGATCAACAAGATCGCAGATCATATCAACCAGCTGACAGAGGCTGTAAATGACGTTAAAACTACTGTCAAGGATAAAAATTGTGGCATGGATCCCATTATCTTGTTAGTTACACCAGAGCTGGTGTCTCCGATCAAAGTAGAAATATAGGCATGAGTAATGGAGACGGGAACACTTGAGTATGATGATGTTATCCATGGGTTTGAGACATTGAGCATCGACTTCTCTAAACTCACGTTATCTCAAGTCTATGATGTTTAACAAGTGGTTTCACTTGAGGTACACCTGAAAAAAAATGCGTTGTCGTATTAGGAGACCAAGTAGAAAATGAAGGTGACAATGCGCAAGACCCTCCTTAGAGAAAAGGAACAGGAAATTGAGGCAAGAGAGTAGAATGGGCTTGCACTCACTGAATCCATCAAAGGTGCAGTTGTAAAGTTCCCACTTGAAGTAGTCCAAGAAGATGAAGACTCAGTCGCCAGGGTTGGCCACCTCTCGAAGATCATGGTGGAACTCAAGAATCAAGTGAAAGAGCTTCAGGTGAAGCAGGTACCAAGCACACCTCTTGAGGTGCTTAAAGAACGAAGAAAAGTAGCATCTGAGGCTATTGCAAGGATAAGAAAAGGATAAAAACTCTGCACTTAGGTAGTGGAAGTCATTTCCATGATGTGGGAAGCACTTTTGGAGGATGAGACTGGGTAAAAGATCAAGGAAAATGCGTGGCAAGATGATGAGAAAATCATCGCGGAAAAGGTATAGATGAAGATGTTTCCACTCAAGGAGAAGGTCACAAAAATTGATGAGATCAAACATCTCTAGTAGGAATTCCAATCTCTCTGTGACCAAGAGAAAACTAGGAATGAGGAAGTAGTTTTGCACCAGTCAGAAGAAACATGAGTTACAGGGCTTATTCAGCCTATACAGCAGAAGCCTTAGCACATAACACATTCGCTGAAAGCAGGACCATCAGAACATATTAGATTCGACTAGGTGGAATAGTTGGACAAGTAGCTAGAGGAAGTAACAAAGGAATTTTCCAAGGTGGAACAAATTTTGAAGGAATTTTAGGACAAGGTTGTCCCTGTCCTGCATCCTGAGCTAGAGGCTTGAAGTTTTGCGAACACTCAAATTTGCAGAGACATCCATTTTTTATTAGTGGCTTGGGATGAACCACATGAGAGTGTTGGGGGCCTATTGGGCCAGGAAAAGTTCACAAGGAAGAATCTACCACGCAAGCGCAAGAATAAAAGTAGGCGTGCGATAGAGAAAAGAAAGTAGACAAACAAGTGTGAGCGCATAACAGAAGAAGCCACAATGAGGATAACCGCAATGGGAAAGGCAGATCAGATTCATTGGAAGAGGTAGTTAGAAGAGTTAAAGAGGAACAGGTAAAAGTCAAGGAATACTACAGAAGGACGAACCGACAGAAGACCAAGGATAGTTTTGTGACTAGTTATGACCAGTAGAGAAGGGTGGAAGACATTTCTATGGCTAGTTAAGGCTACGGTTAATGTCATGCGTGACTTTTGCGGCCAGTTGAGCTTGAAATCAATATAATTGTAGATATTTTGTAGCTACTTGCATCTATAATAACTGAGTTGTACTTAGTTGACCCTGTGCGGTCTTGTAAATACTATAAATAGGATGAACCCACTCTATATAAGGGTTAGATCTGGTTAGAATTTGTTAGATTTTTTCATCTTGGAGAGGTATCTTCAAGAAATAGGTTTAGTTAAAGAAGTAGAAGTGTTGTTCACTCATAAGAGGAGTCTAGTAGAAGTAGAAGGTTTTTTAGCTGCGGATCTTGCAGCTGAATGCATAGACCGCTAGTAGTAGAAGGAATCTGTAGTTGAGTGCACAAATAGTCAGGTAGAAGAGTTGATCCAAGCTGTGCGCGGATCAATAGGAGTAGATAGAAGCAATTAACTAGAGAGCATGATAGAAAGAAGATAAAGTTGGAAAGACATATCTTAAGAACAGTATGCAAGTCGCAGACTGCAAGGTGCTCTAAACATTTCTCATGCCAGATGAAGAGAACCTTGTTAGTTTTTCCCATATGGGTTTCCATGTTAATCTCCTATGTCAAATGGATGGATCTGGTTGAATGATTGAAATTCTTATGTGAATGTTTGCTTACTTTGCATAGTTTATGGTTATTGTTGAATGTATGTCACAATATTACCAGTTAGTGAATGAATGAATGTTAAAGCATTGTCGACAATTTATGTGTGATTTCCTGGTTAAATCTTCTAAGTTATAATATAAGTCACACACTATTCATTATAAGTAAGGAATCAGTTGGGCCACACTATTGCACCAGTTGTTAAATGGTTAAGGAAAAGGTTGTGTTGCGTATCAGTTGTGGCACATAGTTGCATAGTAATAGACTCCATGCTCCCATCTATGTCCAGCTCCTTGGCCATGCACCAAGGGACTATAATCCCTCACCAACTACGGAAACATGGTTCTGGAAGGTTACACATTAAGATATCTCGAGTGAGATTGTGCTTTCCTCGTAGGCGTTATCGACTGAGCTTTCTCTGTCAAGCTCATGTATTTTGGTGTCTTGTTGGTATTTTGTTTTTGTTGAACCTTGGGTCACATAAGTAAGGAGATATAGGCCAACATGAACACACAATAATTCTTACATTGTGAGGTCAAATTCCATGAAACCCACCACAAAATCCTCTATTTTTCTTGAAAAAATTTTCCATTCCCAGATACACATGCCCAAACTTAAAAAACTCAATTCGAATGCACAGTGTTATTTTTAGGCCCGAAAACCAATTCGGCATGTGTCCCCGAATGGCTATAGGGGTGACTTGTGAATGGAAAGAACATAAATCATGCATAGGATTGTGAAACTATCAACTCTATTAGATTGTTTCCATCATATTATAGGTAGGGGTTCATGACTCTTGCAAGTCCCATGGTTGGAGGTGCCTTTTATTTTTTTGCAAATAACATTAGGTTTTTTCTCATTGGAACACATGACAATCCTTGTACTACAGGGTCAAATTCCATAGAACCCACCACAAAATCATCTAGCAATCTTAACCAACTTTTCCATGCCTAGATACATGTCACCAAACTTATGGAACTCAATTCAAATGCCCAATGGTTTTTTTAGGCCCTAGGACCAATTTCTCCTATGTCACTGAATGGAAGTAGACGATTACTTGTAAATGGACATATAACAAAAATCATGCATTTTATTGTGAAACCATCAATTCCATCTAATTCCTAGCATCAAATTATAGGTAGGGGTTCCTCACTCATGTGAGTCCCATCGATGAACAATCATTTTATTCGGATGAACATGACACTAGTTTTTTGCTTAGTGGAACACATGGCAATTCCTGCAATGGGGGGTCAAAATCAAAATAGAGTAGCATAGCTAGGTTCTATCAACTACAACTACTATGTTTGGACATTGTAGATATTTCATTTAAATATTGACCCCCTTGTGCAAAATTGGCATTGATTGTTATTGAAAAAAACACTAATTCTAGATATGGTATAATATGAACATTTCTTAGTAATTGAGTCATTGTAGAGGGGTTCTCTTGGATGAAACCCGACATCCTAAGTCCATTGGAATTGACAGTTTCATGATTCAAGTTAAATTTTCTCTTATATGGCTAGTTGCAGCTTGACCCCAAGCCTATTAGAGGAAATTTGAGGTCTAAAATGGGCCTCCTAAGGAAAATAATAAAATAATAGTTAAAATAATAAAATAATATTTATTAGTTTTGGAGGAAAAATGAAAAAAAGTCCTTTATTTGTTCGTATTTTCAACATATATCCTTGTGGTTTTACCCAAATTTTGAGCAAGAGGGCTTGTTGGATGCGGAATTTCATTATGCATGCAATGAGTACCCACACTGCATACTTTCAATGGACACCGCTGACCCAAAAAGAAGAAATACATGCAAAAGTGTGAGGATGATGCATCATCACAGTTTTGCAGGTATTTATTCTTTTTGGGGTAGCGGTGTCTGTAGAAAGTATGCAGTGTGGGTACATGTTAGATGCGAAACATTCAATAATCCCCCCTACTCAAAATTTGAGTAAAAACACAGGGACATATGTTGAAAAATACAAACAAACAAAGTGGTTTTTTTAATGACAAATATGTGAAGTCAACCATTATGGATGACTCATTTTGTTGAAATTCTATTGGTTCTTGAATTCCAACTTACAAGAATTTATTGTTGGCTCGTTTTCTCATAAGGCCCATTTTAGACCCCAAGTTTTCTCTAATTGATGACCATTCAAGAATAATTTATGAGTTTATTCTTGGGGCATGAAATCCAAATTGGGAAGCATAGTTAGGTTTCATCAGCTCCCATAGATGTGTAAGGCCATTGTGGACATGATCACACTTCCAAAGGTCATGTGATATATTTTAATTCAAAATTTAACCCCTTGTGCAAAATTAGTATCGGCCAATAATAAAAGTATGTACATTTTATCACCATCCTACTATCCTTTGTATCTATTGTTGGTGTATCCCTACATAAACATGGCTGCAAGAGTTAGTAGAACTATGTCCTATTTCCATGTTCAAATCATATGCCTAGAATAGGGATTCACCATGTGTCTATGAAAGGGCTTATGTTGTGAGCTGAAACTGGCCATAGAATGATGATCGTGTCTTAGATTGGAATACCATAAAATGTATTGGGTTCATGACATCATAGTAGTGCTAAGGGTGTCTCTCCAACATGGGTCCATGGCTCGACACTTATGTTGTTCACTGATTCCATAAACTAAGGTTTTGGTGAGTAAGAGGAAATGAAATGTCTACACTAAGGGCTCAACTTTGGAAATACCTTGACCGAGAGCTTATGGGTAGTGTTCCCATGTAGCGCATATAAAATCACACATGCAGGAGTTGAAAAAATGCATTTCTTGTTCCCATTTTGAATCCTATGCCCTCAACTCATATTTACCATGTGTCCTAGAGAGACTTTAAGATACGAATTGAAAATTTCCATAGAATGATGAGAATGGATGATATCAATGAATCATCAACAATATTGGATTCATGAAATCATAATGGTTCCAGGGGTGCGTCTCCCCCATGGGTCCATGGCCTAAAACTTGTCTTGTTCAATGATTCCATAAAATAGGGTTTTGGTGAGTAAGAGGCAATGCAATTTCTTCAATAAGGGATAAACTTGGGAAATGCATCAATTGGGAGATTATGTGTAGAATGACCATGTGTTCCCTACCCAAATATATGTGTAGGAGCCAATATAAATTATTTTTGTCTCCCGTGGTGAATCATATTCCCTTAGCTCAGATTCACCACGTCTTCCTAAAAGGCTTTAGGATGTAAGTTGAAAATAGCAATAGATTAATGACCATTTCTTCGATCAAAAAACCATTGACTCCAATATATTTGTGACATCATATTAGTTCTAGGAGTGTATCTCCCCCATGGGTCCATTCCTTAAACATGTCTCGTTTGATAGTCTATTTCATAAACAAGGTTTTTTATCAATAAGAGGCAATGTGATTTCTACATTAAGGGGTCAACTTGGGAAATACTTCAATTGATAAATTGTGGGTAGGGTTCACATGTGGTCTCTTCCCAAACACACATATAAGAGATGACATAACTAAGTTTGGTTTCCTAGTTTGAATCTTATGCCCTTGACAAGAATTCACCATGTGTCTCTAAAAGGATTTAGGCTATGAGTTGAAATTGACCATAGAATGATTTCAGTGGCTCAGATTCAAAAATATAAACTTTTTTGGATTCAATAAATTAGAGTAGTATGGGGGGTTCCTCTCCCCTATGGATCCATGATGCATAACTTGTCTCGTTCAACGATTCCATAAAATATAGTTTTGGTTAGTAATAAACAATGTAATTTCTACACTAAGGGGTAAACTTGTGAAATACCTCAAACTGGAGCTTGTGGATAGTATTCCCATCTGGTCCCTACCAAAACACACCTATAGGAGTTGATAGAACTCATCTCTACTATGCAGTTCAAATTCTATACCCTAGACTCACATTCACCATTCATCCTTGAAAGGATTTAGTCTGTGAGTTGAAATTAGCCATAGAATTATGAATTTAGCTCGAATCAGTGAACTATTGAGTCCATTGGAATGAGGACATAAAACTAATTCTATTGGTACCTATCTATCGTAGGTCCATGGACCAAATATCTTCCTTTTTGATAATTTTAGAAACTAGTGTTTCTCTTAATAAGACGCAGTACATTTTTTTCACAAAGTAGTCAAGCATGCGAAATTCTTCGATTGTGAAATCATGAATAACATTGTCAAAAAATTAAAATTTATTATGTTGTGTAATTTACTTAGGTTCCTTATAATTATGATATTTAAAACTAGGGCCACAAACAATAAACACATCTATCCTATCCTATAAAGCTCAAGAATTCAAAATAACCAAGTTTTTTAACTTTATGAGATCCTATATGCAATTGGATTGTGGTTAAGAACATTGTAAATGTGCATTGTTGTCAAGAAACTTATACAAGTGAAAAAAATTTGTCATGCATAATTTTGCTCCACATAGGGATCGGTTCATAATCCTCTTATAACAAGCTTTCCTTATTAGTTACATAGACCTTCATAATCACAAGTCTCAGTTTCTCAACAACATTTAATTTATCATATGGAATGAACATTTATATTGCACTAAACCACTTTTCAAGTACCTTATCATCAATAATGAACTCTAATGATAATGTACTCGAATGGTGATGGTGACAATGGGCATGATGGCCACGATGATGAAAATGGGCATGCATACGAGGATGGTGACAACGAGACAATATGATAATGAGGATTAGGTTGGTGACAATGAGCATGAAGACGATGATGGATGTTGGATGAGAATATCATGGTGCACTTAGACAAGAGAAAAAAAAAAGACACCAAATTTCTGAAAAATATTGTTCAATTTATTAACATGTTTATTAATATGAAAAATTGAAACATACTAGAAATAGATGTTATTTTGCTTGGAAAGTAGTGATGGTGACAATGGTGATGGTGATGGTGATAATGGACATGGTGAGGGTGACAATGAGCATGAGGATGACGGTGGATGAAAAAAAATGGATGAGGGTGGTGGGGGTGACAACATGAGATTTAGGATGATGAGGAATGATGTCAACGGTGACTGTGGGAATGGTGATGGTGACAATGGGAATGGTGATGGTGTAAATGAGCACATGGATGGTGATGGTGACAATGAACATGAGGATGATGGTGCATTCCATATGTTGCATGAGGATGGTGATACTAACAACATGAGCATGGGGTAATGAGACTTTATGTTGATGGTCAAGTGGGCATGGTGATGGAAACAATCAGAATGGTGATGATGAATAATGATGGTTATGGTGATAATGATAATTGTGATGGTGATGGTGACAATGAGAATCATGGTTAAAATGGTGATAATGGGCATGAGGATGAGGATGGTGATGGTGGAAACGATACAATCAACATGGGTATGATGGTGGATCACAATGTTAGTGATTGATAAAAAATATGAAGATAATTGAACTTTAAAACTTTGATCCATAATAACAGTTCATATTGATCTCATTAATATTCTAAATACATAAACCAAACCATACAACACATGATATACCCTGGGAAAACCCTCCACTGATTCGAAGGATAAAAAACCTAGCAAAAAATATTACAGTATGATTGATAATTGACAAAGAATGATTACAACACAATAGAATATTGCCTTCTCCGAGAGCACAAGAGAGTAGAGATCAAATGGAACATTGTGATGATATTTCCAGGTGAAAAACACTTTAATAACAAGTCAAATTAGGTCATATAAGGAAGGTAGAGAATATTGCATGCTTCAGTAATTAGTTAAAACTCAGAACACTATTTTATCTTCAACCATGTGCCCTCACTGACTTGGTGTCAAGCTTGCACTCCATAATTATCTCCCACAAAGAAGATATGAACGCTCTGTTAATTCATTGATTTTAAATATCTCTAACTGAGTTGTTAAATAAATGAAATGAACTAACCTAAATGGAACTGCATGCAACTGAATGGAATTACATGCAACTGAATGGAACTCCATGCAACTGGTTGAAATTGCATGCAACGTAAGAGAACTGAATGTAACTGAACAAAATTGAATGTATCTAGTGCTTCTTTATTAGTTTCATCTCAACAACCACTTGCATAAATTAAGGAGTTGATTCCTTAATTAACTGAACTTATTTTATTGCAAGTAAGATTCAACTGATGTCTTATTAATTTGATTTAATTTGTGGGAATACATGGGAAATTCGAATTCTCTTTCTATCTTTGTGCTCATATTAATTTTCTCTGCATGGTTGATATGAATTTTCATTAATTCTATATCATATCATACTCATGAAAATTGTTATGAAACTATGATCATATGTATTACCCTAGTTCATATAGTCACATTCTATAGTAAATCACTCTAGGGGTAGCTAATCCCTAAAGGAGACTTGTAGCACCTATTGGCCATGACTAGCCATACATCACATAGTATATCCTCGAGACTTAATACAACATTAGTCATGTGAAATTAATACACCATAAGTTCCACACTTGATACAACACAGTTCTCATACCTTAACATAAGGTCATGATATTAACCATAAGATCCTAGTACAAGCATCTCTCCCAAATATGACAATGTCATGTGAAATTAATACAATATAAGTTCCAGACATGATACAACACAAGTCTCAGACCTTAATACGACATAAGTTCAAGGAGAATATTTGAACCTAATTACAACATATATCCTGGACTTGATTACAACACAAGTTTAAGACCTTAATACAACATAAGGTCATGGAGAATAACTCTCGAAGCAGTACTCTAAACATTCCCTCTCAGTAAGGAATACATTATATGGCATACCAATCTTATCTCAGAAGTGTCTAAACTTCGTCACAGATAGAGTATTGTCACAAATTTTCAATCTGCTCATCAGTACCTATATACTAGAACTCATTTTACATGACCATGACTTCAATGAAGTAAAAATTCATCTCAATGTGTTTTTATCATATAGAACATATAGGGTTTTTGAGAAAGCTTGACTATTAACACCTAATGATTGTAGGATCAAGTATTTCACCCTAGTAGGCCGCTTCCCAAGATACACTACTCCTTAGTATGTAGTACTATTCACAAAACAAATGTTTCTTCTATAGTAGTCTCAGACATACATCTTGCTTCTATAGCACTAGCTGCAATACACTTAGATTTTGTAGTAATAGCCTCAAATTACATCCCTTATCTCAGGATAAAACAATATCCATATAGAAAAATCAAATAATAGGTGTGCCATGTATCAAATAAAATAAATATCTTATTCTAATGTACCTCAAGGGTACTCAAGCATATGCCTAGTAGAAAACATAAAATACAACAAGTCTTCTCAAAGACTAACCAACTACTTACACAAAGTAGCATCATCTAGATCCAATCCAAAATAAATTTTCTGTAAACTATAAACCATGGATTTTAAATCCATCACATACAACATTATACAACAAATGTGTAATAACATGCACAAAGAAAGACTTATCTTTTGTTTCACTATTCAACATTTGTTGACTTCTTGAATCTTTTTCTATCTGAAGAAGTTCTCTGTGATGTTCTTCAAGTCATGATCACATTCTTAGTTATCCTTTTATTTATATTGCAACACACCAACTACCTCTTTGAGATTTTTAACTAATCTCTTACATTCTAGACAATAACTCTTCTTGAGTATCAATAGTCTCCAATACTTTGACCATGTCTGAACTCGTGTGGATTCTTTCCACAATATATCACAACCCTTGCTTGCTTGAGTCATGTACCATGAATAATAGGTGGGTAATTTATCTACTACTACCTATGAGGACACATCAATACTCCCTCTTCAACTGGAGGGGTTTTTCTATACTATACCCAGATAGAGTCTTTAGTAATAATGCTAACAATGTTTCTCATCTATGGATATGTACCATCTATCGAATATAATTGACTAGAAACCTTAAACATATTTACTTCTTTTCAACATGATCTATCTAGAAAAACACATGTGATCTTCCTTTATCACTATACTAGTCACATTCCTTATATCTTTGAAACTCTATTTCATTTACCAAGACATATCTGAGTTCACATACACTTGTACCAAGTAGGGACCAAAACACATGTTATGTACATGTATATGTACATATTGTAAGGCACATGACTGATCCTGGGACCTATGACTAACAAAGTTCATCTCAAATAACTTTTTAGATATTCCAAATCTGATCTAAACTTCATATTTCTATTCATATAGATGGCCATGGAATTTTAAACGATCATCCTAAAACTCTTCAGGTTCTCTATTGCACATTTTCCTTAATTAAGGAAAATATTATCTGGTCACTAACACACCTCTAATCATAAGAATAATAAAAATATTATTGAATAATAATATGATTTTCCTTATGAATTATGAGCATCATGCATATCTCCTTTTTACAGGAGGTACATTAACTAGTTACACTAGTTCTTCAGGAGCTAGCGAGACTAGCAACTCCCTCTTCACCATGTAAATGTGAGAATCATAATCTGGGTCCTCCATCATAAAGACTTACTCTCATCTATATCTGAAGCTCTCTTTGACACATGAACCTAAATAATATAGAATACCTTGAGGAGTCTTCACATCTATCATAATGGATTCAATCCATCTATTTTGTATGATTTCCAAGAGACATAAGAACCTCTCGAGTTGTTCTCTTTTAGGATCACCCATATGAATGACTCTACATTCATGTCCTTCTTTATTTTTTAGGTAAAATTCATATTTATTTTCCCTACAAGAAAAAATATTATAATTTTTAGAACCATTTCATACTCATGAATTTTATTCACATGAAATACTCTCACTATACTGATAATGTTTTACATAGTTATGTACAGATATTGACCAATCAATTTAACAGAACCCATTATAATATTATATATGGATATGCAGCTCTATATCAGTCTTATATGAGTCCATAAAATTCATTTTATGAAAGAAATATATATCCGAATGTTCATCTCATGAGGTAAGCATGAAGCCCTCCATCTGGTCAACCATGTAGTCTTATGTTCACAGTTTATGAAACAATCATGCAACCCTAAATCTCATGTCTTATGGAGGATGTTTTCATCCTTGTATAATTCCTATATGAATATATATCAGTCCTACATAATCCTTATATCAGTCCTATATCATCTCGTAAAATATGGACACATGAGATTGATATAATGCCAACAAGGATACAATAAATAATGTATATGATAAAAACAATTCCAAGTCCAAGCATACAGATCTATATGGTAGTCATGAAACATTAAAAAAAAAAATAGATCTGATTTATAATAGCTTATAAAAAAAATGTAAGGTACTCATATTTATTGTTTATGTGGGATCCCTCTTGATCTTTGCACCCTTGCAAAGATAGGTGGAGTCCTTATTTATTCACTGCAAAAAAGATAACTTAATGCATGTACTAGAAGGTGTGTCTTTGCATGGGAATAAGGATTCCTTGAAATCAAGATTGAATTCTCTTCTTCACTAAAGGGAATATTCATTTCGATCATCCTATTCCTTGGATGATTTCCCTTGAGAAGGTTCACCTCCTTCTATGGTGGTGGATGAATGAATGATTCCTTCTTTTATTTTCCTTGCATTGCAATCTCATATGAATTGACCTGCCTTCTTACAATAAAAACATATTAGTTTTGATTTGTCCATAGCCTTATGGATATTTTTCTTCTTTGCAAGAAAAGTGTTCTTGGGAGAAAAAATTCTTCTTTCTTTCTTGGTTCTTTCCATGAGGGAAAGATTCTTCTTATTAGTGCTCACCATATTGTTTTGGATGCACCCTTCTTCTTGTATGCAATCATGCCAAAGTATTTCAAAATTGGGCAGCTCCTATTTTCCATTTACCGCAACAAGAAAGGTCTCCCATGAGGAGGGGAGTCTGATGGAGGTTTGTAGAATATCATACTCATTCGTATATACATCGATGCCTACTATTTGATCCTTAACATGTGAAATATTTGTGAAGAATGATGCCACAGTTGCATCCTTCTCCATATTCATGTTGTGCAACTTGTTCTTCAAATTCTTATTTTGAGTAGGGGCCTTCTTCTCATAAATATTTGTGAGTGTGTCGAAACACTCCTTTTCCATATTCAATGGTGTGATCACTGACATGAGATTGTCCTTCAATAAGTCATATAAGATCCTCTTTTCCTTCGCTTGATTCTTCTTGTAATTTTTTCTGCTTGCAATTGTAGTGGACTCTTTAATCACTGAGGTCAGAAAAGAATCAATATCATTCTCTTCAAGGATATCGATCACCCTTTCCTTCCATGTGTTGAATTTAGATGTTCCTTCAAGTTGATATTCTAGTCAGACGGATATTAATGCCATTGCTTCTAACTCTTTCTCAATTCTTCAAGAACTACCGACGCTTAGAGTGTTTGCATAAAAATAATCTCTTTCACTCCTTTTCTTTGATGCCATGTTAGTCATTGATAAAAAAAATATGAAGATAATTGAACTTTAAAACTTTAATCCATAATAAGAGTGCATATATATCTCATCAATATTACAAAGAAATAAATCAAACCATATAACACAAGATATACCTTGGAAAAACCCTCCACTGATTTGAAGGATACAAAACCCAACAAACAATTTTAGACTATGATAGATAATAGGAAAAGAATGATTACAAAACAATAGCACATTTAATTCTCCAAGAGCACAAGAGAGTAGAGATCAAATATAATATTTTGATGATATTGCCAAGTGCATAACACTTTAATTACAAGTCAAATTAGGTCGTACAAGGAAGGTAGTGAATATTCCATGTTTCAGTAATTATTTAACACTAAGAACACTGGTTTATCTTCAACCATGCACCCTCACTGAATTGGTGTCAAGTTGGCACTCCATAATTATCTCCCACAAAGAAGATATGCACCCTTTGTCAATTCACTGAGTTTAATTGTCTCTAACTAAGTTGTTAACTGAATGAACTGAACTAAACTAAATGGAACTGCATGCAACTGAATGGAACTACATGAAACTGAATGGAACTACATGCAACTAAATGGAAATTCATGCAACTGAAGAGAACTGAATGTAACTGAAAAAAATGAATGTAACTAAACATAACTGAATGTAACTGAACAGAATTGAATGTAACTAAACAGAACTAAATGTAACTAAACATAACTGAATGTAACAGTACCCGATGTGCACATCATGTACTGTTACTGATTCATGCACATCTTGTTCGTTGACTTCTTCCAGATTATACATCCTTGTTGAGCACCTCGTGTTGGTTGATGGCAGATTTCCTAATTCCATCCTTCTAGCGGATTCCATTCCATCGACATCAGATCATGTATTCTGGAATAGGATTCTAGAGTCATTTGAGTGCCTTGAGAATTACAGTCATCAGTGGTAGGTTCCATTTCCATCGACATTTTTGTAAATACATTAATATCCCCTGATCAATGGACTCTTTCAAGTGTTCAACCTCAACACATCTATCCACACTTGTTAGATTGCACTATTTACCTTGATTCCCATTTTCATTATCGAGGGGTTATCTCGCGTATGTTAATGGTATACATCAATGACCAATAATCATATGATGGACTTCTATGTTCAACCTCGACACATCTATTCAGATAGTAGGACATGTACTAGTAGCGGTTTGTGTAGAAGACCTTCTAGCTTGGTGGCATTCCATATATGCCACCTCCTTGATTGTGTCAGTATTCATGAGATTTAAACTCTCATGATCATGATTCCATTATTTTTAGTGTATATCAGATATCTTTATCCATTATGGAGATCTTGATCCATTGCACATTGTGCATGGCGATGACCACACATGACACTTTGTATATCATGCCTATTCATGGCCATTGTACTCTTATGTATCCAGGACTTCTACTTGTATTTGCAGTCACATGCAGACGTTTATCATTGTATTGTACTGATGGGTGGCTTGTTCTTCCACCTAGGTCTTCATTGCTCCACTTTTGGGATTGATTTTATAATGTATTTTGGCCATCATGTTACCCCTGTGACCTCACACATTAGGGGGCATCTATTATATCTGATTTTACCACACCAGGTAGGTCACACATTTATGGCCTTCCATGTCCCTCTGCAGACTCCTTGGACCCCATGGACTTATACTATGCTTTGATGTTCCAATATCATCCCCAAAAATTTCCTTTTTATACATATACGCGACTTTTAAAGAAATACCCGCATGTATATGCAGCTTTTGACCTCAAACCCGCGTACAGTGGGGTGTTTGCAAAATGAAAAATATTTTTGGAGTTTTCCTCATTTGAGTCCAAATAACTTGACTCTTGGCCTTCCAAATTCCTTGAGAATGCTCGGATTTGACCCTCCATTACCTCTTTGGAGTGTTATACAAGGAACCCCTTGGATACATTGAAAGAGGAGAAATTGAAGAGAAACAAAACTATAGTCCATTGTTGCCTCAGCTTTGATTATACTTGACCCTGCATCCCTTTGTCCCTTGGAGCACATAGTTTTCTTCCCAAGCTTTCCTTTGCTTTGTGAGATTCCTATCGAGAGATGGAGAATAAAGTGGTGGAGGCCCATTGGACTCAGTTTCTCTGGTTCCCAGAAGTGCTGACAAAATTTGTTACTATTATATCTCTAATTTATTAATAGAAATATCATTTCCTTTCCAAATCAAGTGCATTTTAAATATGAATATTGAATCCATGGATGTGTTTAATTTCTTATACATGGTTTCTTATATATGCTAGGATAGTTGTAACACATTTATATATATCATGCTTTCTTTGTTTGCTTTTGTTAAGAGAAAATTGTAATTGCAATTGCATTGGAAAATCTCAACAGGGATCTACTTCAACAGTCCAGAATAAGGTACGATTTGATATCCCTTAGTGTTCTATTTTCTTTCTATTGTTGCATATTGGGAAATATTGATTTATGGTGTCATACTGTCTGTTGTGGTACCCCCAAGCCATAGGAATTTTCTCTCTGTAACATATAGTACTAAAATAATTAAATCAAAGTGGCCTTCTCATATCATAGATGTGACCTTAAATAAGCATCACATTCAAGTAGGCCTTATGGATCCTCTTTGTTGCTAATTGTTTGCATCAATCTCTCGTGCTCTACATGATCTAGGATGTGCCATACCTTGTTTGAGCTCTTTCTAGACATGATTTGTAGTTGGATGTTTGTACCAGTGATCAAGTTTATAACTTGACACACCATTGAACCCAGTCTGTAATCCTTGTATACATAACCATTGGTATTTCTAGATTTTCCATCTAGTGTAAGATATTGAATTTGAACAACTATCGAGCGTGGAAACTTTTAGGGGAAAAATTTATCCCATGAGGTGATATTTGACCTTCTTACTAAAACAAAATTCACCAATTTCCATTTTTTTCTAACATAATTCACCCAAATTATTGGATAATTATATTTTTCACTAAATATCATAAAAAATTACTAGAAATTTTATGTTTTGAAAATTACGAATTAGTAAGATTTCGGCAAGCTTTCTAATATTTAACAAAATTGTATGTCCTTAAAATTTTCCCCGCCATCGATCCAAAGGGATATTCAGTGCCTTCACTATTAGTTAATGATGCATTGAGGGATTGATTCCCTTGGATGCATCATTTCTACCAATAATATGTTCCCCGTTCATTTCCTTTTAGGGAAATAAATGCGTATATGTCTAATGCAAAAAATGATTTGTACACTCAAATGGAAATGTGTGGGGGATTGATAGCATGGTTAAATAAGAAATAAATAATCCAAGGTATGATTGCGGAAGCATCTACATTGTTATACAATATTAAATATATGATCATAGTTGGTCGATTAGATTACTAGCCCTCCTCTAACTATATTGTTTCAACAACTGCACATGGGTATACTATAGGTGATACACAATCTCATTCACTAGCCCAGTCCATTGATTCATAAGCACCCCATTTTTCACTGATACAGGGGCCACAAAGGAAATCATGTTTGCATATCATTATTTCAAACAAAGGGAGTTTTGACATTTGAACATAATGAAATCCAGTTGTTTCTTGTACCATGCTACAACTATACGAACATGACTTATTTATATCAACCACTTGCTAGAAATTTGACACCATGTGTCTTGTCCCTATTGATGTCCATTGCTCATTGGTTTGATCTGACATTATTGTAGAGGAAAATTGAACTATATATTCTACTTCACGTATATGAGCTTTCAACATAAACCCCATATCCTCCCTTCATAGGGAAGTTCTGATGCATGCACCAACCCCATTATTCCCACCTTTCATGTTCTTGGTCTCAAAACAGTTCCAAATATGCAGCACATCATATGCCTTACGAAAAATACTCAAATATTGGAATACATGAGCATTTTTTAACTGGATCGCACAACCATCTAATCATATCCAATGTTGATCCATTTGTATATCTCTCTCATTTAGTTTCTCATAGAAAAATTTAAAGTAGTGTTGCACATAATGTAGGTCATGGCACATGTCATCACTAATGTAGAATTTTTTCTCCTTCATTATTATCCTCTTGTTGGTTCCTCTCTTTATCCTGCGCCTACATGTGAGGTGCAACATTATGCTAACATGGACTGAAAGGTAATATTGAATTTGAATCTCATTATGTGACTGAAGGATGTAGTTCTTAACAAAATTCACAACCAACAATATGGTTCCAAGGAGAAAGGTGTCCCTAAATTTTCTATGTTGCTTATCCTACCATCATGCTACATGCACATGTTGAACATACTACTCAGTTTTTTTGTAAAATTCCTTCATGAAATTCCATATTTGTACATGGTTCCATGAAAACAAGGGAATTATTATAATGTGACCTTTAATATATATATATTGAGTGTACAATAGGAAAATGTGTAATCTTTAGTTAACTATGACTTCACCAATGCAATATTATTTCTTTCGCTTCACATTGTCTACTTGATATGTTACATATTTGAAGCTCTGCATGTCTACTATCATCCTCTCAAAATCACGGTCTTGAATTTTGTGAATGAAACGACTCAATAATGCAAATCCATTGCACCTATCACATGTCCCATATCGACATGGTTTTTCATAATATTTTTTTCATTTGGACCTTCGACACATGATGCTATGGATAAATTCTCTCAATTCATTTGATAGTAGTATGGAAGAGCGTCCTTGCATAGTGTTAGTATGGAAGTCACAAAGGAAATGTTTATATGTGCCATATTAATAATATTCCAATTCTACATGGTATTACAACATGTGTTGTGGTCGGTGCATATTCTAACATACCAAGGTTTGATTTTCTCAAACTTCCTTTTGCCCAAGTTAAATTATGTGTGTGTAGTATTGAATCTCTCATATAGTTCAATTAGTGTCATGTCAAGGAAGTGCTTGATGTGGTGTTGATGTTCATTAGTACATTTTCTCAACTTTATCATAACTCTTTGATTTTATGAATGTCTAGTATTTTCATGCCAATTTTTTTGTACTAGGTCTTCTTTGACAGCATCGATTAGCTTCCTATCTAAATGAGGAAACCTAATAAGGAAGGAACAGCAATCTTGTTTCCCTAGTGTGCCAAGCTTTTCTCTAATAGTAGAATACTTTCCAAGAGTCATTCTATCTACTTTAAATATGTGAGATGTGTGTGACAACAAAAATCAACACCTTGTGTATTTGTTTACAATGGATTCTAATAATACAGGAGGAGATGCATTAAGGTAATTTGTATGAGATATATTTCCAATCAAATTAAATGCATCTTGAATATTTATAACGACGTGAATACTATCATCTGAACCTAAAACTGTCTTTATGCCTAAAATTATCCTAACATCTGCTAAATAATGTGATTTTAACAAATATAGGAATGATTTATGTTTGCATGCATCACCCTTCGATTCAAAAGGTATTGAGTATTTCGTTAAGGTAACTTACATTCAATACCTACCAGGGAACTTTCATCCACATGAATATGTCTATGATTTATTCTCCATGAACCAAAGAGTTAAGGTAAGGGAGGTAGACAAGAAGTATGAGTCCCATCACTATTTTCTTGTGGCACTTCATTCACAAGTTTCTATGGAATAGGAGTTCATTAGACATGTGTGTGGTATTCTTGGGAAGATTGCGAATTTGCAACTGCTTGCACATCCAATTTTCTATACTCAGTATATTCCAATATTTGAATGTCTTGAAGAAGTTGATTATTTCTTGTTCATGGATTATTGGTTGAAGGTTGACTTGATGACGAAACTTAAGTGGGATCCATTGGATGAATCCCCTTCACCTATGGAATTTAAGTAGAGGTCAGTGTGTACTGGAATGTGTAAGGATCTGAGGTAGTCACAACTGGATATCTATGTTTCTTCCATTTCCAAATTTGCAAGTTCTTGCACATCCAATTTTCTATAGTCAGCACATTCCAATATTTGAATGTCTTGAAGAAGTTGATTATTGCCTGTTCATGGATTATTGGCTGAAGGTTGACTTGATGATGAAACTTAAGTGGGATCCATTATATGAATCTGAGGCAGTGACAACTGGATGTCTATGTTTTTCCCATTTCCAATCTATTATTTTCTCTTAGATCATGGACTTTTTTAATGGGAAAATCCCTCCTAGAATTTTTTACTCTATTATTTTTATTTCCCATCTCCAAAAGATTCTTTAACAAAAAAAGACTATTACCCTCGCAAAAAGAAATAAAAAATAAGGGGTTATCTTTCATCTATGACGTGAGGATCATTCTGGATATAATTGTTGAAGTAACTTGGGAATTACCCATTTATTATAGTAACAATCTAATCATGACACAATGAGAATATAGAAACAATACAATCATGTACAAATCACATAAGATATAACTTACTTATTTTAGAGTTAAATGATCCTCTTTATATAGTGAAATGCATGCTAATACCCAGTCACCTCAATTTCAAGCCAAAATCATATTGATTTGGTGTAGTAATTCATGAAAACTCAAAATATTTCCATAATGGGTGAACTTATCGTATCAAGAAAGTGGATGTGTGATATCAATTCAAGCTCATGATCCATCCTCATAATTGGATGGTTTATTCCATCAAGGAAAATGATTTATGATAGGAAATTCTAGATTATAATCCATTCCCAAAATGGGATTCCTTATTCCATCAAGGAAATCAAATTGGGATAATAAATTATATCCCAAAAGTCATGCCCATAATTGGGATAAGAAATTATATCCCAAAAATCATGCCCATAATTGGGATAAGAAATTATATCCCAAAAATCATGCCCATAATGGGAAATTATTTTACTTTAATCAATTAAATCATTCTAACCAAGAAGAACAATCCTTGCAATGGTTCCCCAAAAGAGAAAAGTATATGAAATTGAACCTAGAATTCACCCATCCTCAAAAGACAATTTATTTTCACTTACACCAATTTTAGGTGCCATTTATCCTCCTCCTCAAGAGTAATTCTTGGCATAAGTCTCTATCAAAATGGGTTTGAATTAGTTAACTATGGTTTCCTTTTCACGTGGTCAAATAGTTCTCAACATTCAAGGGACATCTAGTTCAATTAGTTTGGTGTGGTCCGTATCAAAAGGGATCCATTGGTTGACTTGACGAGATATATCCATGTAAGGGCCAAGGATTTAATTTTTTGTATCTTAACCTATCATACATACATACATACATATATATATATTATGTGTTAGTATTACATTTATATGTTATATTAACATACATAACAATGTATATAATGTATATCATGTTTATATGATTTTTTTTTTTAAATAGAGAAAAAAACAAGGATTCGAATGAGAGCTTGAGTGGAGAAGTAGAAGCCATTAGAAAAGGCCTTATACCATGGTATATGTGTTACAAGTGAATTTTTTTTGCAATAAGAGTATTATGTGCCCAATGCTAAGGACTTGGACCAACATGGTTTCTTCATGTGATCAAAATCATGGTTTGGATATGAAACTATGGATTTAGGACATAAAACATGATTGTTCGAATCAATGCCCATAGATTTCTAAGGCCCAAGATTGCTTCATGGTTGTTTCCTTTAAATTAAAGGATTATATATGTCAGAATTTTCTTTCCATGATTGTTTCATTTCATTTTCTTTGCATTGACCTCAACATGTTTCATGAAGACTAAAATATTTGTGAAATCAAAGGAGGTATTTGATGATTGTATTGAATTTTAAAATGCATTGAATTATGTGTATTTGTGAATCAAGATTAAAATACAACTCATGTAGAAGAAATGTGACCATACATTTTTAGTGTCTCCTTGCTTGCAATGTAGAAATGAATGTTTCAATGTGTCAAAGAGGTATAAGAATGTTCCAATATTCCAAACAAAGATTTGAGAATCATCTAATGTAGTTAGTGTGTCTAAGAGGTGTAAGAACACTCCAATTTTGCAAACAGATTTGTTCAATATGTGTGTTGTAACACACAAATAATAAAATATTGCAAACAGAGATGCATGCATGAAAATAAGAATAACTAGTGCACTAGAAAAGTATTCTCTATCTTATTTGGACATAAGAAAATGCACATGCTATTCATGCATGCACACTAATAATGCCAACATGTTACTAGAGCATGCATGTTCCTTTAAGTTCTTACAAAATTTATTGTCAAATGTTCATCTACTTGAATACATGAATCGATATAGAAGAATGTGCATAAACAATGTGTTCCTGCTATTAGTGCAAGCGCACTACTTAAACCCTTTTTCTTTTGATCTACCCCTCTCCAAGCAATTAATGTTGTTAACATGGGGGAGGGACAAAGAGAGGGAGAGAAAGAGACGGAGGTGGTTAGGGGTAGGGGTGTAGGATGGGGGTTGGGGAGAGAGAGGAGGAGGGGGGGTTGGTAGTATGAGAGATAAAGAGATAAANGGGTGATTCTTGGGTAGGTTATGGGTTTATAGAGAGAGGGATCAGGGTCAGGTTGAGAGAGGAGGGGGTTTGGTTACAGGAGGAGGAGATGGGGATGGGGGGATTAGGGGAGAGAGAGAGAGAGAGGAGAGGGGTTAATTGTAAGGGGAGGGAATGTTGGCACATGGGTAGAGTGAAAGATAGATATATTTTGTGGTGTTGTTAGTGGTAAGGGAGAGGGGAATCAGGAGATACCAAGAGAGAGAGAGAGAGAGAGAGAGAGAGAGAGATTATGGGGTTGTTGATGGTTAGTGATAGGGGTTATGGGAAGGGGGAGTATGTGAGAGATATAAATATATTGAGGGGTTAGGGGTTGAGAGACAGAGAGAGAGAGAGAGAGATTGGGGGTTAGTGGCTTTAATTGAGAGAAAGAGAGGGAGGTTAGTGGTAGGAGTAGGTTAGAGAGAGGGATTCAACGAGAAAGTGATTGGAAGTTAGGTCTCTCTGTCTCTAACTTGTATATATATATATATAGAGAGAGAGAGAGAGAGGTATCAGGGGGAGTGTTGATGGTTAGTGGTGGGGGGTGTATGGGTTTAATTTCCCCAAAACAATAGTATGATTATTTTATTTTTATTTGACCATTTTTATTATTTAATTGAATAAATTGTCTAGATCTGTAAATACGCAAATGTACACTTAATGGATGGATGTAATAAACATTTATGGATTTAATAAAACTAGATAATATTATAGGAAACCGATGTTAAATGAGGAAACCGTGCATACAACAATGGAAGAAAAAAATGAGTTAACCTCGGGGAAGTCAAAAAAAGTGTAGAAAGTGTAATAATGACACTAGACACTCCCTAAAAATTGGGTATTTTGATTGCCACGAAAATTCCAAAGGGAATTGGCTTCTTGCAAAAGACCCAGCCAAATAAAATATAAAGAGGTATATGCGACAGGTAGGGCGTTGCTTAGTATGTTGGGAGAGGAAATTATTGTTGAGTGAGCATTTTGTGTTAGGCAAGGAATATTTATGATCGAAGTGAGAAATGTGACAGAGGTTAACCGGTCTTCACTATTGGGATGCACAATTTAGCTCTGGGGTGATCAAGGTTAGTACAAAGACTACTTTGTATCTATGGATTGGTGGAGTGTGGATGCTCCTATTGTATTTGGTTTATGACTTCTGCACATTTTACATATTAACATATATGTATCAGTTTTTACTCGTTCCATGTTCTAGACTATATTTTATTACTAATTGATAGGATGATGGGCTAGATTTGGAATTATCATCCTAGTTACTGTACAATCATAGTGTGTATGAGAAGAATCATATTACTAGAGCAGGAATTCATTGGAAATATTGACTAATTTCAATCTTGCATTAATTAAAACTTGCATATACTTATTTTTTTGTCTATTTAATATTCTCTTGGAAATTGTTAATTCTAGTTAATGTGCAAATAATATTGTGTATGAAAACAATCCTACTAGTAGCATAAACATGCAGAAGTAACCTCTCTTAATATTTCCATAATTGCATCAATTAAAACTTGTATATGTTTATCAGTTTACTCTCTTTGTATATTTTTCTCCTTGTATTTATTATTATAATAAAATCAAAGGATCATATTTATCAATTAAAGTTTTTACTGGCAGGAATAAAATTAGAATTTAGTACCGGTAATTCCTACCTGTGGTTTTCTCTACATAAATTCGACAGATATTATATATCTTCATCGGATGGCTAATTACCAAAGTAAGTTTTAGCAGTAGTTCTTTTTTTAAAAGAAACCTGTACTTTCCTGTCTTATCGTTTATCTCTTTAGAGTCTAATAAAATACGAAGATTTGGGGACACCGGACGATTTTCTTTGATAAGCATAGATAATTTTTGTCCCTTTACGAAATTCCCACTAAAAACAAAATGTATGCACTGAAGGGAAATTCCTGCAAGAGAAATTCCTACTCTAACATTGATTTATTATCGGAAGATCCATAAATCCTGAAGAAAATAACATTTAAATAAATTGAAAGCATTCGAATGCATTATAATATTTTCCTAAGAGTATCTAAGTAAACAATAAAAATTTGGGTTAAAATCGATCTATGCAATCATTGAATAAACAACAAAGAATGAGATAGATATTCTAATTCTCTTAATAATAAAAGAAGCATTTGTATCAAATTTCCACCCAGTATATCTATCAGATCAAAGCTTCACATTGACTGAGAAAATATACATTTTAATAGTTGGGGTCGTAGCTTAAATGACTAATAAAATTCCTTACATAACCTTCGAAGATTTTAAGGCCCTAACCAGACATACTTTTAGCAGTAAAGTAAATCACATAATTGCATGCTACGAAACAGAATTATGGAAAACCCCAATTTATGTCAATACAGAGTAACTAGACGATGTTTGGGTAAAAATATGGACAAACCAAAATATGTATACAATAGTTAAACCCTAAGTATATGCATACCATATTCCACTTGAAAAATTGTTAAGTGGTGGAATTCCAAACAGGTTATAAAAATATTAAAGTTATCTGAAACAGAGTTTCCCTTCAAAGTTTAATTTCAACAAGGAAAATTACCCAAAACAGTGTGATTGGGATAAGAACCCTCATTAGAACACCAGGAGATTCATTTCCATTACAGAAGTATTAAATTTTGATAAGAATAGGACCCTTACCAGATTAAAAATGTTAAGACCCTTGAGTACACAACTAGGATTAAAACCTGGCATGAGGAACTTTGGGAAGGACTCACTTCCCCTTTGTTTCTCTCCTCAGCTAAACATAAAATGTAGGGATTTAACTTGTTCCATTCCATTGAAGACCACTCATAAAAAAAGGAGTGACTAAAGATAGGATGAATCATTGCTTACCGGTAGGGTTTAGTAGTCGCGTTAAATAGGTTGAATTGGGATACGGGTACCTACCAAAATGAAAGAAAAATAACATGTATGAATTAGAAGTATGGAATTATTTACTTAAAATTAAACCAAGGCTAAAATCAAGTGAAACATTTACCTGGAAAGTTTTTACTAAAGATAAAGACCCTTCGAAGACCCTTCAAGTCACTTGTGTGCTACTACTATTTCAATAAATATGGTGGACTCTTCTTTCCCTTACCCAAATCATATTTTCAAGCCTCTGTTCAACTAGCGTATTAATCCTGTAAGTCACCTCGTTTCGGATGGTGGACTTCAAGACTTGTCGAGACAGGATTTTCATTTTACTAGTGTAGTTTTTTCTTAGCAATGCCACCTAGATGAATTCTTTCAGCTTAAAGAATAATCATGGAAATTGAGACAATCGCTTAGAAGAGCTCAACAACTTGAAAATAATCTGAGGAGTACAAAGGAAGACTACATGATTTTTACACGGATTTGTACCATGAATCATTAGAAGCGTCTGACAAGAGGGATTTCTCTGCAATTCAGCATCTTTACTCCTCATACAACCAACTAATTATACTGGTCTCCACTTAAGTATCGTCTCATGTTCCCATTTAGTACATGATGGATTGGTATAGTTCATGATTTGGATAATCATTGAATATATTACCTTTATCACCTGGAAATACTCCTCAAAACCTTAGTAAACGTTTCTCATGAGTATGGCAAAGTGGGGATATATCAAACCTTAAATATAACCTCGCATATTGTAAAGTGATAAATATAAGGTCGTTATAATAGTATTGATGCGTATAAATAAAAATCGCTAATCAAAAATCACTTACCTTCTAATGGAGTTGTTGGAGGAGTAGCTAGATACCTAACTATAGAATTCCTTGCATCTATGAAAGCAGAAAAACATGATCATTATCCTAATCTAATTAAGCAATGGCCTCCTCCATAATTTAGGTTCACCTTGTTGTATTTAAGTCTTATACAAAAGCATGTTATTAATAAGTGATTAACGTTTGCATAATTTGTAATGAGAAATAAAAAACGAGAAGTTGTGAATAGAAGATTATGAGTTCAAGTCCTATGTAAATACTTACAAAAAAGAAAAGGAAAAAGAAAAACTAAATTTATGTGTGTGTTACAATGTGGTATCAGAGCAAGGTTACAACATTGCGGCCCATTAAGGAACGACATGAAAATTAGATCATACACTTTGATTTTATTTCTAATAAATGAAAAATTTTGTTGACTAATTAATAGGTTGACATATTGAACTATGGCTTCATGCAACGAAAATGGTAACAATCCAGAAGGAAATAACCATGCAAATGATACAACACAACCAGAAGGAATCCATTCTGAATCCATTCAAGTACTAGAAACGATGAAACACCTGATTGTCGAAATATACAGTTTCAAGGAAGACAACGAACAACTAAAGCAATCCCAAGAGAAAAAACAAGAAATTAATGAAATACTACTACAAAGTTTACATGAAAGAAACAAAGGAAAGGACCCAATAACAAAAGAAAAGGATGATCGATTGACTACTAAAAATGCTAAAAATAAGGATAGTTCCTCCGACGACACTCAAAAATATAAAAAACCAAACAACCCTCACTGTAAAACGAAAGGTTGACCATTTGGAGGGAGAATTCAAAAAAATAAAACCAACTGCCTTTGACGGAGAATCAAAAACAGGAGAAGAAGCAGAAACCTGATTGTTGGATATGAAGAAGTATTTTCAAATTTACAACTACTACAACAACATGAAGATTCGCATGGCACTGCATAGTTTAAAAGGGAAGGTCATCATCTGGTGAAAAGATTTGAAAATTTCAAATGGATTGAAGGAAAAGAGCATCGAATGGTCAAAATTCAAGAAACTCTTTAAGAAAAAATACCTATCTGAGAGCTATTATGAAAGAAGAACCAAAGAGATTTATGAATTAAGACTTTTCCAATTGACCGTGGAATACCTCATTAATAATATCTTGGATCTATTATAGTTTGTACTTTATATTAAAGAGGAGAAGGTGAAAGTTCAACGGTTATTGAGTTGCTTATTACAGCCCTAGAAAGACTGCATTGAATTTTAAAATCCAAAAACTTTAGACCCAGTTATAAGGAAGGAAATACTATTCTATGATCCGTATAAGCAAAGGAATGATACACCTAAAGCATGGAAGGATAAAAAGTAAGAAAAACTCAACCAATGAAAAAAGAGCTTTAGCCCACCCCCATTTCGAAACATGCCAAAGAACCAACAAGAAAACAATTATATCAAAAATGTGAAGCCACTTACCATGGCATAAATCAATAGAAGTATACACAGAATAAATGCAACCTTGGAGGACAGGCAGGCAAACCATAAATATACGATTGTGGAAATCGAAGGTACAATTTCTAATAAAAAAAATCTGTATTAATTGATCAAGGGGAAACCTTGAGCTATATCACTCCCACGATTATGTAAATTTTCCAATTAACAAAGGTAAAGCATATGATACCTTGCTTGGTCCAATTAGCTATGGGAGCTAAGTAGAAAATAACTAATTATATTGCTAATTGTTGAATCATAAGACTAAAATTAATATTAATATTTTTCCTTTAGGATCTTATAACATGATAATCGATATGGACTGCCTGTAAAAGTATAGTAATACTGAATTATTTTGAAAAAACCTTTACATATATAAATGAAGATAAAATTGTTAGAACTGTAAAGGGTATATCCAAACCTATCTTTGTGAGACAAATTTCCGCAATGCAACTAAAATGATGCATGACGAAAGGTTGCAAATTATATGCAATTTGGGTCACAAGCTTACTTAACAAGGAAGATAAAAATAGCCTAGGAGATTACCCTATCTTGAGTGAATTTCCGGACATATTTCAAGAGGAAATAACTGGACTTCCCCTGAGTGAGAAATAGATTTTTCCATTAAGCTTATACCAGTATTTGTACCTATATCCAAGATACCATCCCTGATGAGCATCCATGAATTAACTGAATTAAAAATTCAAATTGAAGAACTGTTAAATAAGGGGCATATCATATAAATTATGTCACACTTGGGAGCACCAATCTTATTCATCAATAAGAAAAACGAAACATTGCAACTTCGTATAGACTATATGCACTAAAACAAGGTAACTATTAAAAATAAATATCCACTGCCTCTTATAAATGATTTGTTCGATCAGTTAGGTAGAGACAAGGTTTTCTAGAAATTGGATTTGTGATCAGGATACCACCAGATCTGAATTAAAGAATAATATATTAATAAAATTACTTTTAGAACTCGCTATGCACATTACGAATTCATAGTAATCCCATTTGGATTACCCAATTCTCCCGCTACCTTAATGTGTTTAATGAATAATATCTTCAATAAATATCTATAATATTTTGTGTTAATATTTATAGATGGCATCTTGATTTACTCAAGGATGTAAGAAGAACAAAAACAACACTTGAGAATTGTTTTATAGACCCTAAGAGAACATTACCTTTACGCTAAATTTCAAAAATGTGAATTATTTAAAAGAAAGATATAATATGTAGGTCGTGTAATCTCAGAAAAAGGAATCATGGTAGAGCCTGAGAAGATAAAATCTATTTTAGAATGGCCAGTACCTAACGATGTGGCAGACATTTGTTCCTTCATGGGACTCACTATTTATTACGGGCTATTTATCAAACGATTCTCTAAAATATCCTATCCAAATACTTCACTACAAAATAAAGGGATAAAGTTCATATATGAAGAGGCCAAGAAAGCTTTGAGAATCTAAAGAGGATTCTAACAACAACACCCATACTTAAGGTATCTAACCCTTATAATAATTTTAAAAAACTAGAGAATACTAGAGGAAAACAACACTAAATGAGGAAATCATGCATATAAGAGTTGTTCAGGTACACAAGGTACTCCCAAAAAACCGAGCACCTTCAGAAACCACTTCACACAAATAGATCACAGATCAACACACCGATGTTTGTCACATGGTTAAAAACCTCAAGAGGGAAATAGTCCATGGTCCTAGCCAAATAGCTACTTGTAGCAATTTATTATGAAAAATAAAGAAAGTTACATGAGCTTCTCATAATCGATCAACTAGCCAAGGACCCTCTATGCTCTTTAAATAGAGATCATAGACCAA
>LPNX010587739.1:0-27407 GCA_001517045.1 Pseudotsuga menziesii
TCTTCTTTTCCACAAGGGTTAGAACCAAATCCAAAGAGCAAGACCAAAATCCAAGACCAAGTGGGAAGATCCCCACAAAAGAGCAAGACCAAGTGGGAATATCCCCACAAAAGAGCAAGACCAAGTGGGAAGATCCCCACAAAAGAGAAAGACCAAAATCCAAGACCAAGTGGGAAGATCCCCACAAAAGCACAAGGCCAAAAAAAACCCTCATGAATTTCGCACTTCTTGTCCAAGCTAAGAGATAAGTGCGAGACTCATGAGTGTGTGTGATAATGAACCTAGGCGTACATCTATTTATATGAGTGTGTGTAGGAAAATGAACCGACGTGTCGGATATGCGACGGCGCTTTCCATTTTAAATAATTAACCATTTAAGTGTATTTTTTTAAATGATGGACTAATTTATGTGCCGTCGCTTAAGCGACGCTTATGAGGCTAGATGTCACTTAAGCGACGCTTATGACCAAGATTTAAAAAAAAAAATTAAATTTCTGATTTTTGGTAGGTTTAAAAGAAAAAATCCACGTGCCGTCGGAAGTAACCGTCGATTTTGGATCGAAATGTAGTAGTGATAAGTCATCGCATGCGATGCCCCATGAGACACTCCATAGGTAGGAAGATACACTCCGGAAGTAGGGACATACATACCAGAAGTAGGGATATACACCCTGAAAGAAGTAACATGGCCTCTAGAAGTATGAACATAGCCTCTCGAAGCAACAGACGGTATGTAAACCTGAGACACAATCGGCCTAGTAACCTTAGTACGGACCTGACTCGTAGCCATATGCCGGCTCGAAGGACCACGCGAATAAGGTGGAGGATGTACATTTGAAGAACTAGGGATGGAGGATGAAGGAATCTGAGTAATAATGTACGTGCTACCGCCTATCGTCACTTGTCTCGGATCTGGTATCCTAATCGGATCGCTAACCCTAGACCTAGGAAGGATATGTGATGTAACTTCCACCACTGGGATGGAAGGTGCAATGTGACTAGTGCTCCCAAACCTCTCCGCATGGTAAGGAATGAGAGTGCCCCCAGGCATAGTGTTAGGCTCGAAGTCGGACTCAACATGAAATGCCAAATCATGTGTAGGGAAACCAGACATAGCATAACTACCATAGCTAGTGCTGGCGGGTTCAAAATGAGTCTCGGCGTCCTCCGGCATTCCATACTGGTAACGCATCAATGGGGAATCAACCCTAGATTGAGTACGTCTATCGTGCATGGTTCCTATCTCAGAAATCACAGGACCTAACTCAGCCAAGTCGGGTGTAGGATCGTAAGTAGGAGTAAACTCCCCATCGTCTACACAAATGGGAGAAGGTGGTTCAGGAATACCTTCTAAATGGTCTCCCACGGTGTGTGAATCAATGTGCAAAATAGTCCACCTGGACTGTCTAGGTCTCTCTCCCAAAGGAGGAGGAGAAGTAGAAGGCAGAATTCCTGCTAAACGACGAGAACGGCGAGGAGCCGCACCCGAATCCACAATGACTCAAAAATAGAAAAGATTCTCTATTTACGTAAACCCTAGGCCAACTATCGTGCACAGAGAAATCACTAATAAAATCTAAAGCCAAATGCAAGCAAACAAGGGCTGGATAAATGAGCTCCTGAATGAAGCAGGTATGTCTCGCCTAGGAGAGGCTTGAGACTCCCATACACAACAACCGGAGGTACGTAACCAATTATTGTGGCCCTCGGCTTCAATGCGTAAAGCGACTGTGCTGTCTGACCCCAACCTGGCCGAGACACCCACAGAATAACCCTTGCAAAGTACCCCCTCGATATCCTAGGTAAGGCCACTAAGGTCACCACAATATAATCAATGCTCAAGTGGACAGTCGCAGGCAAGATTGACAATATGGGCAGGGTAGCAAAGCCCAAAACTCTCGAAAGATCCCCCAGATATGAATACAATCCTGGAAATATCTCCGGTGCTACTCAGTTATGACTAGGGGTCATCCCAATCAATAACCGCTCACACTGCCTCGTGCTTAACTCCCTTTTGAGAGGAGGATCCTGAGAAACACTGGTTATACCAAGGATTTCACACACTCACCTGGACAGACACATACATGTTGTTGTTTAGTGATCTTGGAGAATTAACTTACAATGAACTATTCCAAGATCCTAAAACCTAAGCTTGTTGGTGCACCCTAGAAAAGAAAAGAGTGTAATTCATTTTAATTTAGCGTTGATTTTAATTGGATTTATTACTCAAAAAAGGGATATGACCATGCAACTAATGGTGTTATGACGCAATATGAAGTAAAATGCACACCTAACAATCAATGCAAATGCATTGTGTCCATGAAAACAGGGTATGCTACTACGTGAAATGCACAATTTTTCTTCAAATGATGAATGCAAATTTTCCTATATGAAGTCCTAACTAGTACTCCAAAGCAAATCTAGTGCAAGTACAATGCAAAGATGCAAATTGCAATGCATGATAATAAGCAAATTTTTTTGGATTTTTTGAAATAAAATGAGATGCAAAAAGCAAAAGAATGATTCTACGAGCCCCAGACTCTGCAAGCACACACAAACAGCACTCAAGCAAAGCACTAAGGTAAAAGATTTCTAATGCACTAATCTCAAACAAAAAATTGAAAATGCCATGACAAGAACCTTCTTTAAAAAAAATAGCCTAAAAAAAAAGTTCCTGGTAAAAAACAGAGGTCTAAACAGACTCCGACAGTGCCAAAGGAGACTTAGCAAATATCAGAATTCACCCAGCAACCAATTAACTCCCACAAAAAGGCAAAAGCAAGGGCATACGCGATTGTTTGCAGTAAACCCGCCTGTATACGCGGAAATAGCAGAGAAACCCGCATGTATACGCGACTATGAGTTAAAAACTCACGTACAGGAAGAAAGGTGCATAAACTCAAGGCAAACAGACAGGCTGAGACAAACTTCACACCAATCAGACACTACCAGGCATACATGCCCCCATACCCGACACAAAAACAAGAGAGAAAGAGCAATTCAAATTCATTGAATGCCGATAAAACAACCCCCAAAGGACAACTACTAGGAACTCCCCAGTGGAGTCGCCAATTCTGTTACGGAGAAAAATTCCTATGGCTTGGGGTACCACAATAGATAGCTTGACTCCAGAAATCAATCCTTTCCAATATGCAATAGAAATTAAATGTCTAACACTAAAGGATCAGACCTCGTACCTTATTCCGGACGGTTGAAGTAGATCCCCGTTGAGCTTTCCAATCTTCAGCTTAAATTGATAGATTACTTCCTCAACAACAAGTAAACAATACAATCATTCTATATATCATGGTGTTAGATCTATTCTATCATATATAATCAATAATGTACAAGCATTTGACATAATCCCATGGATAAAATATTCATTCAAACACACATTATTGGATAGGAAAAGATATTTCTATTAATATAAATCAAAGATTACAAGATACAACCTCTGACAGCACGTCTACGAACTGGAGAAACTGAATCCCCCACTTGGGTCTCCACCACCTCAATCCTCCATCTCTCAATAGCAAGCTCACAAGCAAAAGGCAAGCTTGGGAAGAACACACTAGTGCTCCAAGGGACAAAGGGATGCAGACTCAAGCATAAGTTCCGACAACAATGGACTATAGTTTCTTTGCTCTCAATTCTCTCTTCTTCCTCCTTCAATGTACCAAGGGGTTCCTTATATAGCTTCCAAAGGGGTAATGAAAGGTCGAATCCGAGCGATCTCAAGGCATAGGGAAGGCCAGGAGTCAAATGAGTCGGATCCATGTCAAGGAAAACTCCAAAAGGATTTGGATTATTCACACATCTCGATGTACGTGGTTTTAGTGGTCAAACCCACGTATATACGCGCTTATAGGTTTAAAAGTCGCGTGTATCATTTTTCACATGTTTTTAGGGATGATCAAGGAAACATCAAAGGACAAAAAATGGTCCATAGGGTCTAAGGAGTCTGCAGCGGGACAGGGGAAGGCCATACAAAGTGTGATTCACCTACAGTGGCGAAATCAACTATAACAGGGAGTATCTTTATAGTGCTTCTGGCCCCCGAGACCAACCTTGAAATAGGGCCAGAAATCAGTTACAATCACGATCAAAACTTTAACAAACTAGAACGTGGCATATTCATCTTGGTTTACATACATAAAACAAAACAATATGGAGCAATGCACATGCCAGTCTTAGACGGTAGTGCAACGTCTTCAGTTTCAGGCTCACTTGTCTTGAAAATGACAGCTCAGGACATCCCCTGATGGCTTGTTGCTGACTCGGCTTGAATCATTTCTCCTCCTATTGGGTCTGCAACATGTCCTTTCCTTTCTGGGCCATTTGTGTTCATTTTGTGCTCAAAGGAACCTTTCTTCCTGTGTTCACAGCTGACAAGAAGGTTTGCGTTCCTTCTGTGTTCAAATTTCTGCCTCACCCCCCTATCTCCTAGTAACATTGTTATTCGAGGGGACTTGAGGAAGGACCGTACTGCTTTTGATAGTAACAGGTCCTTGAGGAGGCTTTCCATTCTTGTGCTTCTCTCCTCCTAGAAGGAGGGTCCTCCTACAGGTCACATGACGCGGTACCTTCTTGGCTTCATCACCACCCCAAATAAAGTTGGCAAGTGGAATTCACAAAGGCGACGATGAAGATTTTGGACTTCCTCCCCTCCAGTCTGAGCATTCACTTGAACAACTCACCCCTAGCAATGGTCTCCATGTGCTGAGATTATGGAAGCAACAACAACGTCAAGAGGTTTTGGAGGGATGCCCATTGGACAGGAAATTCAAGGAACAGCACCCACAAGGGTGTTGTAGTTTATTAGGACAACAATGCCCTCACCACCCCCAGGAGGTCCATCTAATGTGATGAAAATCCTTGCCATGGCCTCGTTGGTGCCAGAAGGCTTATAATGTAATGAATGTCCTTACCATGATGGTTGGAGTCCCCTTAGCATGAAAGCTTAGGAACAATAGGATTCCAATCCGGGACTCACCAACCAAAAGAACACCTTGACAAATAGATTTTTTACACAAGGAAGCCATCACAGACTTCCCTTAAGACTCTCAGGATTCTCAACAGACTAGCATTCAACCACCTTAAGTTCTCTTCTACACTCATCCAGTCTTCATCTCCCAATGGCTCTAAAAATGGTGTTTATAAAGAGATGGAAAGCCGAACCCGATGATGACCCCGTTAGCACCCTCGCACACTTCGTCATTGAGTAGCTTGATGACAACACACGTGATCACATGGGTTTGGGATCCGGCCTTCATACTGAGATCCTAGTCACGCATCCCTTTCTGTTGTGACGCTATTACTGCTGGCTACGGAAATGACCTTTGGCGTCAGTTCCCCTCATTGCCCATTCGGCTCATGACACATGGACATAGAAATCCCTTATCCATTTATCCTTCTTGACGATGGTATCAGAATATTCTCGTTCACTATGTCTTCCTGCTTCGTGTGGAAGCCATACCTGTCTTCTGCAGTTCAATCATTAGGGTACTTTCCTGATTTTCATACGCTTGATGCAATGAAATTTTGGGTTCAGGAGGGAAATCTATGCCATGGAGCCGATTTTTAACTCCCACATATGCTCCAATGGCATTGGGGTATTCAATTACCTATCATTTCAGCATTTTTCATACTTGTCTCAAAATATCACATCGACAGAGGCTCCTGAGGATGGTAGATCGTACGCAAGACCACCTTTTTCATCACAAATGTATCCTCCTGCAAATTTTGCTGGGTGGAATCATTTCCAGCCTTTCGATCTGAACACCTTCGATCTCCACCGTCCACATGTAAAGGGAGGCTATATTTTGCAAGTCCTGGAGGTGGTTTGTTATGTGCTCGTTCAATCAGTGGAGACACTGCCAGTCGTGGATCTTTCCTCGGCTTGATCCACAACATTGAAACTCACCTCTTTTTAGCCCATTTCATGAATTTAGGAACTAGAATCTCCATGGGCGCTTTGATCTAGCGGAATTAACCTCATCCGTTGATCTACCCCTTTGTCGATCTGGACCCACGAAAGTTGCATTCCTTCTAACTTGTTCCGCTGAAATGCAAAGGTAACTTGGGCCGCTCTTTTCATACTTGTGAAACCCACTATATCTGTCGATCTGGCTTGCCTCTGAATCACCATCATTGAAGTGCTATCCCCTTTAGTGTAGTTTTGGTCGATCTACATATAGTATTTCTTACGCATTATTAGGATTTGATTGCTCTGTATTACTCTCCCCATCATTCTACACAGAACAAAAATAGTGCTAGCAAGTGGCTCCAACTAGGGATGATATCCTCCCAGTGAGGTAGCAAATAACAATGTAGACCAAGTGCCAAAATCCATTGGGTGGCCCCCCAAACTTTCCTCAAACTTTCAAAATGCTCCAAAAACCAAAATTAAACCAATGATGGAACCAACTGAAAAAGTTGAGCTGACACTAAAAACTGCTTAAAAGGAAATGCTCATCATGTCGAGCTTTTTCAACTATATCTACCTACTCTACCTACTGGACCTCATCGCCCAATCCAGTGAATTCTGACTTCCAATGAAACCAGCCAAGCAAATGGTCCCATAAATACAATTTATCTTCATCTTAGACCAAAAAAAAACTGAAAGACCTAGTGGCACAGGATTATACTAAAGAAATTTATCTTTACAATAAATATATAAAAATTCATTACCATTTCATGTGCATCCCCTCCATGTATTTTGCTACTAGATCATAAAACCCCTGGCCACTGCCGAATTCTTCAGCCGTTCATCTGACATGACAAAAATGTTCCAACTGCCACTCTTCCAGCACTATGCAGAGGCGGCGCTCAACAAAAAATTGTGATGGGAGCCCTGGATCATTTGCAACTGTGGCATAAACATTTCTGCATGAAATTTGAGAACTCAAAACCTGATTCCTTACTGGTGTTGTAAACTTAGGCGGCATTGTGTTCCTCAATAGAATCGACCAAATTAACTCCTGGGTCTAGAACACATAAAGAGGTATCCCATCTGAGATGTTCATATATTCCTCAATGATCCTCCTGGTCAAAAAATCCTTCCATATAGTCGGTGAGAGGATCATAAAAAAACACAGCAGCATCCAGAGAACTATGTCTCCTGATTATCCTGAGAAAATCGTTCGGGAAATAACCTCTCTGGTCCACAGTCTCATAGGTTCTCGAAGTAGTTATGTACAGAGTACCTACAACAATATTTAAATGAAATATCATGACTGCCACTCCAAGTTTCTGAAACTAGGACTTCGTTCTTCATACGCGCTTCAGCAACGGTTTGATCATTTTCCTCAACTAGACCAAGTGAACAGAGCACTTCCCCCCGACACGAAGTTTTTGAATTTGGAGAATATGGAGCAGCATTTGTTCTAGAATTTTCACTTCCTTCCCTATCCACTCCTGGACTTGTAGAAACCACAGCTGTTTCTCTAGGCATGGTATCTAAGTAGCCATCCTTGTATTCATCATATATAGGCGTGTCGAAATCCTCATTGAAATTACCACGGACATAGCCGACAACAGGATGGTCATAATCTTTAGAGAGCAGACTAATAAAACCATCTACCTTTTCACCATCATACTGATATTCTTTCTGTCTATTAGAGAGAGGGGTAGGTTTTCAAGAAAATGTTTCTTTCATCTCATGCAACTCTACCTTGTTTAACTCTTTGTCGCTTCCATTACTGCTGCCGTGGTCTAAGAGTCTCCTTGTCATTCTAATATTTTCTTTGACCTCCAACACATCAGCAAACATTCTCTGTAATGTGACCAATTTTCTTTCCAGTAGAAATAAATACAATTCGAGGGGAAAAAGAAACGCATAATGCAGCTTTGCAACACCTTCTAAGGGTTGAATTTCCTTGGGCACGTTGTAATAGAAGCTCGCAAACCTTTTGTTGAAACTTGACATAGTTTCACCTTCATGTTTCCCCATAGAATAAAACTTTGAGAGTATTTGTTCCAATGATCTTCTTTTAACCCAAAAACCTAAAAATGCATGATAGAACCCCTCCCATGTAGTGATGGATCCCGGCTACAAATTTCTAAACCATTTCTTAACATCGCCTTGCAAAGATTGGGAAAAGGCCCTTATACAAACATCATCATGTTCTATCTCAAAAAGGTCGAGAAAATATTCAAAAGCTTGTAAATGTTTCTCAGCTATAAGGTCTTCAGATTCTCCATCAAACTTAGGAAGGTATTTGTAGTGTCTTGTAGGGAAAAGAAGTGCCCTTAGAGGCATATATCTACTTTGGGTATTAGATGCAACAGAGTCTTGTGGAAAAGAAGTGCCCTCAGATATGGCATCGTGAGATCCACCATGTTGCCTTTTAATGTCAAGGGTTTCAGGCGAAAGGTTTGATTAAAATCATATGTACAGGACGAAGAGATACTCTCAGTTTGTAAGGAAGGATATACATGAGTAAACTCAAAACTTTTCTTGGAGTGAAATAAGCTATGATGGATTATTTAACAAACTTAGGAAAAGAGAAGGAAATATTTACAAGAAAATCCAAGATGTTTAGGAGAAAGCTGAATCTTAAGTACCTTTTCTTTTCATCAAGCATACCCATGCTTTTAACGTAAATCCACTTACACCATAGAGCCTATCAATTCCCTTCGAAGACTTGATTTTCTGGATCACGGCATTAGTGGAATTGTTGGAGCATTTGAACCACGGGTTTTTGGAAAGGTGGATTCACTGGGTGAAAGATTTATTGTCCTCTTGATGTCCGACTACCATTCACCATCGACAGCCTAATTTACAACACTATCATCCATAGTTTTGGGAGGTTTTAAACCCTCCTCCTCATGTCGGTCCTTTTGGTCATCGATCTCCCCAGTGGAGTCATTTTCTAGAATCTTTTAAGTGGAGTCACCAGGGAAAATGATACAAGGCTTCCTCATGTAGGGGTTCCTGATTGCCCACAAAAACCCTTTAACCTTAGAATCCTTTGTTGTTTTCCTAGGGATGATTTTCAATTTCATCCCCGGCAACTACGCCAGTTTGTTAGCACTCGGAATCGTACCCAAGGTTGTAGAAAGGCGGACCCCGAGGTAATAGCAGAACCGCTTTAGGAAAGGGAGCTAGCTCCTCCGTTTCTAGAAAGGGAACTCTCACAAATACGTAACAAGGCCAGATATATTGTCATGAAATGAATTTTAGGGATTGGTGATCGAAACATGGTGAAGATATATTGGGCTATGGGGTTGAAAATACCAAGAAAAACAGAGCAGTATGCACAGGGAATGTCTGCAAGAGCAAGGTAGCACTTTAGTCATAGTCAATATGTTTGGCTTTGGTGAAAAATGAAGAACGATGACAGCCCATCAATGTAGAGCATTGCAAAGATGAATTCTACACCAACTTTGGAAGAAGCATTTTGTGAATGTCTAAAAAAATGGTTAGAGCATAAGAATATGAATTCCGAACCATTATACAATAATTCAAAGACATGAAGAAAACATAATGTAAAGAAATAACAGGAAGTACATGCACGCAAGAAGAGGAATTCACAGACTGCAACTAAGAAATACACAGGAATTCTTACATCCAAAGGCCAGTATTCAGCTTTTGTTTCTTGTATTAAAAATGGATCAAATTACATAAGAACCAAAAATATCCCAGGTTTCAACCAAAACCAACCCTTTCTCCCTCTGCGAGGAGTATATTTATAGTGCTTCTGGCCCCCAAGACCAACCTCGAAACAGGGCCAGAAATTAGTTACAATCACGATCAAAACTTTAAAAAACTAGAACGTGGCATATTCACCATGGTTTACATACATAAAGCAAAACAATATGGAGCAATGCGCATGCCGGTCTTAGATGGTAGTGTAACATCTTCAGTTTTAGGCTCACTTGTCTTGAAAACGATGGCTCAGGGCATCCTCTGACTGCTTGTTTTTTACTCAACTTGAATCGTTTCTCCTCCTGTTGGATCTGCAACGTGTTGTTTCCTTTCTGGGCCATTTGTGTTCATTATGTGCTCAAAGGCACCTTTTTTCCTATGTTCACCGCTGACAAGAAGGTTTGTGTTCCTTATGTGTTCAGCTTTTCGCTTCACCCCCCTATCTCCTAGTAACACTGTTATTTGAGGGGAATTGAGGAAGGACCGTACTGCTTTTTACAGTAACAGGTCCTTGAGGAGGCTTGTCATTCTTGTGATTCTCTCCTTCTAGGAGCAGGGTCCTCCTACAAGTCACATGACGTGGTAACTTCTCAGTTTCATCACCGCCCCAGATAAAGTTAGCAAGTGGAATTCACAAAGGCGACGATGAAGTATTTGGAATTCCTCCCCTCCAATCCAAGAATTTGCTCAGACGACTCACCCCTAGAAATGGTCACCACGTGATGATATTATGGAAACAACAACCACATCTTGAGGTTTTGGAGGGATACCCATTGGACAAGAAATTCTAGGCACAGAATCCACGGGGGTGCTGTAGTTTATTAGGACAAGAATTCCCTCACCACCCCCAAGAGGTCCATCTAATGGGATGAACATCCTTTCCATGACCTCGTTGGCACCAAAAGTCTTCTCTAATGTAATGAACGTCCTTACTATGATGGTTGGAGTCCCCTTAGCATGAAAGCTTAGGAATAGTGGGATTCCAAGCCAGGACTCACCAACCAAAAGAACACCTTGCAAACAGATTTTTTACACAAGGAAGCCATCGCAAACTTCCCTTAAGACTCTCAGGATTCTCAACAGACTAGCATTCAACCACCTTAAGTTTTCTTTTAGAATCGTTCAGTCTCTATATCCCAATGGCTCTGAAAATGGCGTTTATAAAGAGCTGGAAAGTCAAACCCGACGATGACCTCGTTAGCACCCTCACACACTTCGTCATTGAGTAGCATGATGATAACACATGCGGTCACATGGTTTTGGGATCCGAACTTCATGCTGAGATCCCAATCACGCCGCCCTTTCTGCTGTGATGCTATTACTGCTGGCTGCAGAAATGACCTTTAGCATCAATTCCCCTCATTGCCCATTCGACTCATGACACATGGACATAGACATCCCTTATCCATCTACCCTTCCTAATGACGGTATCATAATATTCTCGTTCACTACATCTTCCCGCTTCGTGTGGAAGCCATACCTGTCTTCTACAGTTCAATCATTAGGGTACTTTCCTGATTTTCATATGCTTGATGCAGGGAACTTTTGGGTTCAGGAGGGAAATCTATGTCGTGGAGCCAATTTTTCACTCATAGATATGCTCCAATGGTGTTGAGGTATTCGATTACCTATCACTTTGGCCTTTTGCATACTTGTCTCAAAATATCACATCGACATGGGCTCTTGGGGATGGGCAGATCGTATGCAAGGCCACCTTTTTCATCACAGATCTATCCTCCTGCAACTTTCGCCGAGTGGAATCATTTCCAACCTTTCGATCTCCACCATCCACGTGTAAAGGGAGGCTATGTTTCACAAGTCCTAGAGGTGGTTTGTTTTGTGCTCATTTAATCAGCGAAGACACTGTCAATCGTGGATCTTTCCTCGGCTCAATCCACATCGTTGAGACTCGCCTCTTTTTAACCCATTTTGCGGATTTAGGAACTAGAATCTCCATGAGCGCTTTGATCTAGCGGATTTAGGAACTAGAATCTCCATGAGCGCTTTGATCTAGCGGAATTAACCTCATTCGTTGATCTACCCCTTTGTCAATCTAGACCCTTGAAAGTTGCGGTCATTCTAACTTGTTCCACGAAAATGCAAAGGTGACTTGGGCCACTCTTGTCATATTTGCAAGAACCCACTATATCCATTGATCTAGCTCGCCTCCGGATTGCCACTGTTGAAGCGTTATCCCCTTTACTATAGTTTTGGCTGATCTGCGTATAGTATTTCTTACACATTATTAGGATTTGATTGCTCTGTCTTACTCTCCCCATCATTCTACGTGGAACAAAAATAGTGTTAACAGATGTGATAACATCCTCTCTCACTTTGAAACTAACATTGTTCACAATTTCAATCATGCCTTATGAATCACCTTTAACTTATACTTGTTATCTGCATGATAATATAAATGATCTTACAACTCATTAACACTCATTTTTTAATTGTATATTCGAGAATAATTTTCAATAAACTATCTTATCTTACCAGAATCTTTACTAATCTAGAAACTAATTTTCAAATAAATAACACTTTCTCTTACTCCCTCTCTTTTTTTTCCATAGAAAAAAATCATAATTTTATTCAAAATTATATTGTGCAGATGGTCCACTATCAATAGATAAGTGTCCATATGATCATTACAAAAATGCTCAGAACAACATATACATAAAAAAACTTCATTACAAAATCAAACAATGTTCCATTGCAGCTCCATGCTCCCATCATCTTATACATAAAAGAAACAGCCAAAACTATCTACATTATCATGGTTATGCTATTCAATCATCCATAAAAAACAACCTTAATAAGACTATCCAAAGTAGCCACATAGCAAAAATTATGTCCATCATCATAGAAAATCTAGATAAGATTTCCAATATCCAACATAGTATATCCAGAAGATATATATTTTCCAATATCAACATTGGTCACTCCATAGCGAATCATAGGTCACTCCATATCAGGTTGATTGTCCAAAAAAAGGACTCCATGCAAACTTAGAAGTCTGTCCATCTGTATAATCCACATAAATTGTCAAAGCCAAAAGCATAAAACCAACCATATACAGCCCAGAAAGATCAGTATATACATCAAAAACATAAGAAAAATAGAACTAGTGGCAAAAAGCAAAATTTTCAGCTGGTCACCAATTAGAGTCGGTTCTTAAAAAACCTAGAAAGTATCATGTCTATCAGACCCATGATACTCAGTGATAGACCAAAAATCATTCTGAACTTTTCCACCATCATTAGCTAATTTGTCAGCTAATGCATTCCATTCTCTGAAAATATGTTTGAAATCTGCCTGATCAAATATAACTGAAAGTCTGATAACTTCTTGTAGTAACTGAGCATGTTGTATATTATGAATTCTGAATTTGCCAGTTATCTAGTTTATGACTAGCAAGGAATCACTGAAAACATGGATATTAGAAATCTGCTTGTTTAATGCCAACATTAAAAGTGATTTCAATGCATATAACTCTGCAAGATTATTTGTCCCTACTCCCAACCCAACTTTAAAAGTGATAAAATGATCAACTTTGAGAAAAAGTACACCCCCAGCACCACATAATTGTGGATTTCCAATAGCAGAACCATCAAAATAACCCCAGGGTTTGGTTTTGTCAATAATTTCCTTAGAAATGATTCTAATCTTCAAAACAGCATTATCCTATGGATAAGATGACAACATGCCCAAACTAGAAGCTGAAACCTTTGTATTTAGAACCCAATTCTTCAAACAGGAAAGAATTGTGTCCCCAACCCATAGATTCTGTAAATTGACCTTAGATTCTATCTCCTTCCAAACATTTTTAGTATATGGACAATCACCCCCTATATGATAATTAGTTTTTACATCACCTTTACAGAGATAGCATCGACCAGGTCCTTCCCATCCCCTTTTGTTTAGAATATCCCATGTGAGGGCTTTCCCAAAAAAAAGAAACCAGCAATAAATCTTTGACTTAAGTGGGCACATACAATGCCAAAACATGTTCCACCACCATGCAATTTCCAATTCTTGTTGTTCCAGGATCAAATGCATATAACCTCCTTTTGGGGTATACTTACCGGATTTATCCTAATTCCATACAAGTAAATCATCCTCATTTCTGAATCTGATATGACTAGTTTTTAGGAATTAATATCCAATTCCCCAACAAGACCTAGATCATCAGAATTTAACCATCCTTTTTCTATCATGCAGGAAACAGTTGCTGTCCCAACATCTTTCAAAAAGAAATATCCTGCAGAATGCAGGAAATCAATCAAATGTGGAGGTAAGCAATGTCGCCATTTGCAACCTGCCCAAGGGTCCAAACCAATACAAACATTAGCTCCATCTCCAATCTTCCAAACCAGGAAATCACCAATTAGATGAAATGACCATAGCACTGATTTCCACCAAACAGAAATACTTGATTTCTTTTTATCCTTTTCTCTGATCCAATCTAGCAAAGTAAGTGGCCATATATATTTCTGCATAACAATCTGTACCCACAAACCTGAGCCATGTATTATGTTCCAAACACTCTTAGCAGCCAATGCTTTGGCAAAAAATGCAGGTACTTTCAAACCCCATCCTCCCAAAGTTTTTGGATTTGCCAAAACCTTCCAGGAAGTCCAAGGCAATCCAGAAGATGATCCATAGCTACCTGACCAAAGAAATTTAAAGCATAGTTTCCTGATTTTCTCTATAATCCCTACTGGAATCCAGAAGTGCATCCAGTACACAGGAAAAGCTTCAAGGGCAGATTTAATCAGGACAAGCTTACCACCCCTGGACAACCATCTAAAACTCCAATTTTTATGCGCTTTTCAGCTTTAGCAATAAGCCAGTCCCAATCTTTCAGTAAATATCTGCAAGGTTTTAAATAAAAACTAAGGTATTTCATGCCACTGTCAATTGTTAGAACTGTATATGAAAAAATATTTTGTAAAGAGATCAGCTCTGTTTCATCTAGCCCAGAATAAAAGAACGATGATTTATCCTCATTAATCATCATTCTTGTGGCTTTGGTAAATTCCATCAATATTTCATACAAGATAGATAAAGACTGAGCAGATCCATCAGTGATCATAACAATGTCATCCACAAAAAGAACATGTGTCAATGATATATTATTTCCAAAAGATATGCCTCTGCCAGAACACCATTTTTTTTAGCAGATAAAAGAGACCTACTCAATCCTTCAACAACAACAACAAAAAGCAGAGGTGCAAGAGGACACCCTTATCTAAGTCCTCTGCCAGACCTAAAAAAACATGAAGCCACCCCATTGATCAGAACAGAGAAAGAAACAAAGGTTAAACTGCTCATAACCCATGTAATGAAGGATACCCCAAACCCCATTTTAGTTAGAATAACCCGAAGATAAATCTAGCTAAATCTATCGTAGGCTTTAGATAGATTAATTTTTAGTACCACAAACTTTAAACCTTTTACATGAATTGTGTGTATGCCTTCCTGTATGGCCCCCACAGCATCATGTATTTTCCTACCAAGAAAAAACCCAAACTGCTCATGTGAAATATATTTGCCCAATACCTTCTTAATCCTAGTAGATAAAATCTTACCAATAATCTTATAACTGAAATTACATAACGAGATTGGCCTGTAATCATCAAAGGTACAAGGACAATCTAGTTTAGGTATCAAAACAATAAAGGTTGAGTTAAAAACAGCTCAAATTTTGCATCTTCGTAGAGTCCTTGACAATCCTTAACAAATCCAAACCCATTACATCAAATAGCACCCTATAAACCTCTACAGGCAACCCATCCATCCCAGGGCTCTTATCGTTCTTACTGATAGTAAGAATAGATTTGATCTCCTCTAGTGTAACAGGTTTCATAAGATCAGAATTCTCCTCAGCAGTAATGGAAGATGGAAAATTATTAGAAATTTTAAATAGTTCAGTTAGGTGTAGATTTGTATCAGCCTAAAAAAGTGTCTCAAAGTGCTGAACCCCAGCACCTGCAATGGCTTCAAAACCTTCCACCATATCCCCCTATCATCTTTAACCCTCCATATAGAATTTGCATTCTTTCTTTGGTAAGCAAATTTATGAAAAAAGGGTGTATTATCATCCCCACACATCATCCAAATAGCCCTACTCTGCTATCTGGCTTCATGTTCTCGATCCAAGAGGATTTTTCTCTTACGAGATTCCAAATCAATCAGACCAGCCTTATCCTCTTCAGAAGAGAATCCAAAACCAATAGCAAAAGCAAAAATCAAAATTTCAATTTCCACTAATTCTTTGAACTCAATCTCCTTTTGCTTAACAGACCAGAGTATAGAGACTTCCTTTAAACTTTTTAGATTAGAAACAAAGTGAGATACAGGGGAATCATGTAGATTATTAGAATATGCCACCCAAGTATCTTTTAGATTTTTAACCAATTCATCATTTTCAAGCCAATGAGGATTGAACTTAAAGGGACTTTTCAACTGAATCCCCCTATTAAGAATCTGAAGAAAAACTGGTTGATGATCAGAGTCCCCACCACTGCCCACCCACTGACGATAAAAATAATCAAAATCAAGCATATCAGCTGAAAGTAGGAACCTGTCCAGTCTTTTACATATACTTTCAACTCCTACTCTTCGATTAGTCCATGTGGGAAGCATGATAGTAGGAATGATGTCTACCAGACCATAACTTTCCATACTTTTAGTAAAAAAATTAGAAAGGGAATCTGGTCTAGCTCTGACTCCCCAAATTTCAGATAGTCCCATGGAAAAATTTAAATCCCCGCGTAAGATTATTTTTTCACATTTCAGACAATCCATCCCTAATAATTTTTTCCAGAAAACTTCTCTATCACAATATGGACCATAGATGTTGGCTAGACACACATCCAAATTGAGTCCAATAGAGAACAAAAATGCACAAAGGCCCGAACCCACACCCCAAGCATTCAATAGATGAAAAAATCTGGTTTTCCAGCCCAATAGAAGACCTCCAGATTTACCTCGTGCATCCATAGATAAAAAACTCCATCCCTTCAACATGTATTCCAATTCATCCGCAAACAGAACCCCATTCCCCATAGATTCTTGCAAAAATACAGCATCTATATGTTGTTCTTCAACTAATCTACAAATAGCTAGTTTTTTTGGTTTACTAGCCAAACCACGACAATTTAGGGTCATAAAAATAATCAGGTAACCTTTGCAAGGGCTAACGCTGCTCTAAGTGCCCCACAGACAAACCTCTGATCATTCTCCTTCAATGATAGACCATCAGAACACAAACCCGAAGCCCCTTGACCCAAACCAGCATCAGATGATAAAGGGTAAGTCCCAGAGAATTTTGTACTAGATCTATGAAAATATCCTGATCCAGTGACAGGTTTTTTAGGAGGAGAGATAAACCCCATATTTTTCAACTCAGGGAAAAAACCCTCATCCAAAATACCAACAACAAACTTTGCATCTTAGTCAGGTATACAAAGAGGTTTAAGAGACTGTAAGCAAGATTGTGAAGGATCAGTAATGCCAATAGTGTAGGTATCCAAAACCTCAACCCTAGGGCTCACAGAAACAGATCTAAGCTTCTCAGGGTCCACAGATAAAACAGGTTTTAATTTTTCTTTCCAGACTAGTTTATGCCCTTCCCGATAGTTTCTTTTCAAAGATAAATGACAGAAGGAAGCCAAATGGCCGTAACTATGGCATCTATTACATTTGAATGGAATACCTACATAATCCAAAACTTGTCTAAAAACATTATCACCAAGTTTTATATCAATATCAAATGCAAGACCGTTACAGAGGTCTAATAAAACCAGAACCCTTCCCAGACAGCAAACCCCGGACTCTAAGAAAGAAAGATCAGCTTCCAGATAAGTCCCTAGGGTATTACCAATAAGCTTGAAAAAATCCAAAGACCATAGTTCAAAAGGTAAGTTAGGTAATTTGACCCAAATTGGCATTGAATCATACCTCTCAGTCCTCGGATCGAACAAAGGAGTCCAGCGTTTGAGCAATAAATAGGACAGGTTCCATTTCCAAGTACCAGTCAAAATGCGAGCTGCATTCGTCTCACAGTGGAATTTAAAGGCCAACCAACCCCTCGACAGAATGAAAATCTCCGGACAGGCAATATTTTTCCAAGTGTCGAGAATCCAATTCTTTACCCCAGCAGGAGAAACCCTGCGTCCTCCAAATCTGCCAACCAGCGTTAATGCATGAGTAAGCACAATATCATTTAGTGCAATATCCTCTCCTACCACTAGGAGCGGGATATTTACTAGTCGAACTGGTTTATTCCTGCGTTTATGAGAAGCCGAAAAAACAGATTCCAAGTCCACCACGGGACAATACCCATCATATACCTCCACCTTATCCACCGCCGGACAAAACATATCGCATACCTCCACTTTATCAAAACTTGAATGTGTCTCCACAAAACCATCAAAGGTAATACCCTTAGCAACCTTCATAGTCTCCGGTCCTACAATCTTTTTATCAGACAAAAGGCCCTTATTCAGACTGGTATCAAAACCTAAGTCCTCCAAATCCAAATTAACGCAAACAAACCCCATTCCCGTACCTAAACCCTCAGAGTTTTCCAGCGTCTTCATCTGAATCTAAGAAAAAGATAACTCAGAATCATCACCTCCAAGCCCCAAAACATTATCAATCTTAGCTGTCGGGGCGCAACTACCAGATGGACAATCATACACAGGATTCAGTTGAGTCCTTATCGATAAAAACTGCAAACAATCGTCAGATGGCTTCTCCGTGCCATAGCAAACAACTCCATCCACTGTATGCGAAGAAGAACCAGGGTCATCTACAACCGAACTCTTAAAACCCGAAACACAGCTAAAAAATGAACCATCCACCGTTTGCATCAAACATGATTTCTGTACCGGGACAAAAGGAAAAACTGGTGAAATGGCATCCTCCACGTCGTGCCTGGAACCAAGAATCGACACAGGAACAGATGGTGAGACCGAAGAGAAAACCAGAGCTCCCTTAGCATCACGCACATACAAACATGGATATGGCATTGGCTCGAATGGTAAAACCATAGATAAAACCATAGTTCCCGCAATGTCTCGCACAGAAGGAGACCAGCAATGTCCATTTGTTTTAGTGTCCAACTCCCAAGACCGGGATATTACCCGACACCGTTTTGGAGGAGTACGGGCCAGCAATTTGAATGCCCAAAGGGACATATCAGTCCGGAACAACCGCCAAAAAACAAGAAAATCGTAGCAAAAAACCCGATAAAGCCTCGTTAATAATGTTGGACACCAGTACAATTGAAAGCCCTACCACTTGGCACTCAGAAAAAAAGTCCGACAAAACCAGGATTAATGGCGTAATCCCAAGACGTCATCGAAATCATTAAAATACAATAAAAAACAAGGTTAAAGAAAATACGAATAAATCCACACATCACCTCGCTGCACAACATGTAGCCACGCCAGGAAAAATTTAACAATCAAAATTAATGTAACTGTACTTGCATAAGTACAGTCTGTCATCCATCTTGTCGATCCCTCCAAGCAAAAATCAACCTAAGGTACTCTATTTCCTACAAAGAAGGGGTCCGCTTGGAGTGAGCTAATACTAAATGGTTAATAATAGGTTAATACTCCCTCTCTTACTCCAATAGTATTAGTTCATGTTTCACGTCGTACGCTCTAAACTAGCACGTCCACTTAACTAATTGTTTATTTCGAATTTTTGGTTAACATCTACCAACTACACGCCCAAGGCACTCTCATGTCACATAAGTCCATATATATATATATATAAATTATTTATTTTAAATTTTTGGTTAACATGAACCAGCCACAAACCCAAATCACAAGCTTCAAAGGATATATATATATATATATATATATATTAAACCCAAAGCACCAACCTGAGTTAGTTGAAAAGCCCCCACACCCCATATATATTAATTTTTCCGGTTTTTAAGCTTTTCATCCTATTTCTACTGTCTTGCTTTGAAAAGCCCCCCACACCCCATATATATTAATATTATTTTTTCCCTTTTTAAGCTTTTTCATCCTATCTATGCTCTCTTGCTTCTTATCACTCTAGCAGAAGTGTTTAAAGTTTTTATTTCCATTCATAGGTATTGCTAACAGTGCAAGGCACCCGAAGGCAACCGCTTCAGCCGGTCGAAAGTCCGTATGTTTATATTTGTTTTGAATTTTTCAAGTTTTAAAACGTTTCCGTCTATGTCTACTCTTGCATTTTCTGACTCTCACGAAAGTGTTCACCATTTTATTTTCCATTCCCAGGTATGTCGAACAGTGCAGACGCATTGATGGCCAAAACCGTTTCATTGGAGGAGAATTCCACTCAAAATAACCCTAATCAGAGTAGTCCGGAGAAAAGATTGTCCACTATAGAGCAACTGGTTCTGGATCTTACAATTCCTGAGCGCAGGGAAAACGCTCTCTCGAACCTATTCAAAGTGCTTCACATTCACCATCTTTTCTTTTCTTTTTGTTTGAAACCTATATTTTTTTTTTCATTAAAACCCGTTAGTAGCTTTCAGCGTTTGAAACCCTATATAAAGTATTTCCACTGTGAAATTTTGTTTGTAAGATCGATTGTTTTGAGCAATTGTGGAGTTGTTTTCGTTTTCTTTTTCTTTCCTGTATTAGGACTAGCTTTTTTGGAAATACTAGGGTGAGCAAATTGATTTTCTCAGGTTTTTTTTAGCTTTCAGCGTTTGAAACCCTATATAAAGTATTTCCACTGTGAAATTTTGTTTGTAAGATCGATTGTTTTGAGCAATTGTGGAGTTTTTTTCGTTTTCTTTTTCTTTCCTGTATTAGGAATAACTTTTTTGGAAATACTAGGGTGAGCAAATTGATTTTCTCAGGTTTTTTTTTTATCATTTTCCGAAGTTTTTAGGAATGCTAGGGAGGCTCTGCTCTACCAGTTTTAGGAAATTCGTTGCTTTGATGTCCTTCCATCGTTTCTTTTTGCATTTTAGTTTCCTTGTAGACTCGAGTATAACTTGTTTTGAGAGATTACATGGATGTTCTATTTCGTTTTCGTCAAACCTACTTACTGTATCCTGCTGCTCTTCCCCTGACTTTGTATGCTGGTCTGCATTTATTTTTGGGTTACCTTTGTTAATATGCAGTAAGTCTTGGAAGCATAGCTTTTCTGATTCCGATATCTGGTTTTGGTCAAGAAATTTTCCGAAAAGCACAACATATTTGAAACAATAACCAGGAAGCTCCTATCTCGTGGCGTCCATAAGACCTATCCATTATAGATGAAAAAACAACTATAATGTTAACGGCAAAACAACATATTGAACATAGATTTATCTTTTCCATTGACACTGAAAGCTACTTTCCAGTACTTATCAATTTTTTATTTCACCAAGTGCTAGAATAACTGTGTCAATAAGATGTTGACCTAATTGGGTTGGTGGTTAGGAATGCAATCTCAAATGGTGATATTTGCAGAACCTCTTAAGTCTAGGATTTCAGTTTTCATTTTTCTCGCTTCACTAATGTTTTCACAATTTATTGTGTCTTCTGTGAAGCAAATTTCATATAATATTTTGATTTTGATATCTCTGATCTTGTTGTTATGAACAGTTTTAAGAAGTTGCTCGAATATGCAGTTAGTATTTTTTGTAATTGGATTTCGAATATGCAGTCAGTATTTTTTGTAATTGGATTTTTTTTCTTTATTTTTAACGTGAGATAGTTTAAGAGTGGATTAAATGTGCCCATACAGGAAATGAGAGCTTGTTTGATTAAACAATATTATCCTAACAGATCGATAACAGATAACAGATAGGAAGCTGGTCTTCTCTGTAAAATTATACATCCGGTGTATAGGATTTTGGCATATACAGAACAAACTATGAACCAGAAACATACAAAATTGGCCATACAAGAAATGAGATATTGTTTGATTAGACAACATCATCCCAGCAGTTTGATAAGATATGGGAAGTTGCTCTTCTCTGTAAAGTTATTATTCTTGCATGTAGGAATTCAATTTCAGCTGATACAAAAAAACCCATGTACCAGAAGCATAGAAAATTTCCCATACAGGAAATGCAAGCTTGTTTGATTAAACAACTTTATCCCAACTGATTGACAATAGATGAGGAGCTGCTCTTCTCTGTAAAGTTATTTTTGTGCGTACGATATCAGCATATGCAAAAAGAGACATGAACTGGAAACCTATATTCTGCTCCAAATTTCTCTCAATATCTCAGTAATTTAAACTGCTATGAAAAAAATGTCTATTCTAGAATGGAGAGGATGTAATAATATATTTAATGTCCTTTCAGCTTCAGAAAGTGGATCGCTGGAAGAAGGTGAGTTTGTGGAGCACATGACATGTTGATGTCCAAAGTTCTGAACAGAGGATGTGGGATTTTCAGGTGCTATGATACGGGGTTGAAACAGTGCAGGTTTCAAAAACTTAGAAACAACACAAAATTGCAGGTTTCAAAAACCTAGTAATAACACAAAATTCTGGCTGGCTGCTGAATAACGATGTCTTGAGAGAGTTGCTCCATCTGCAAGACAAGTTTGCATCCTGCAATAAATCATTTTAAGCCCAAGAACCTTCAAAATTTCATAACTTGACATTTGTGCACATAAGAATATCGTTGAAAACGTGGCATAATGATGTCTTCGTAGAGTTGCTTCATCTGCAAGACAAGTTTGCCTACTGCGATAATTCTAAGCCCAAGAGCCTTAAAAATTTCAAAACTTCACATTTTTGCACAGGGGAATATCGTTGAATATATTGCTGCTAGTGAACATAATACTAAATAAACACCTGCATACATACAATATACACTAAATAAATCGTACAACTCTTGAAAGTATTATTCTGTTGAATTAAAGAAAAACTTGAACTTGAGGAGAACTCCAAATTGAAGCCGGAAGTACGATAATTATAAATCAAGGTATGTAACCTTGACTCCATCAAGGTGTAACCTTGACTCCATTGACTCTTTATATATACTAGTTTTCACTCATTGTGGTCAAGCTCAGTGCTGGGCCAACATAGTGCCCGTCAAGCCCACTACTAAGCTAACCTAATATTTACATATACATTTGACTCCCATATACATTTATCACGGTCATTACATAAAGTGCAATAAGGCCCTCATTACATAAATGTGACATTTTAAAAAATATTTAAATCTTTAGATCAAGGCGAAAACATTATTAGAAATCATGAGCATACATACAAAGTAGCGTATAATGTCTTTAATGAACCCATCTGCCTTTACTTTGCAAGTGCAGCTTTGAACTCAAACTTCCCTTTTACTACCCATTTGCAAGGTTACACTAGTAGTGGTTTGCACAAACAGAAAACAACAAACAAATACTACAATAATTGTATATGAAATTTTAATCATGGACATCATATCATACATGTTCATGACACCTCATACCATTTCATTCACAAAATTCTTATATAAAATCGATTTAAGGGAATTAAGCACAACAATACAAAATAGATATGGTCACTATATAATATTTAAATAGTTTTTATTTTGGTAGCACAAATGATCAAGATAATTGAAATGATAGGATGTAAATGACAATTTAATAGAAACCCATAACTATATTAATTTTAAACTAAAATAGATGATTGCATTATCAAAAAAAATAAACAAGGCTTTATATCCAAAATTGGCTATGCAAAATGCAAAAACAACCTTTATTTATGAGGCTAATTATCCATCTCATTTTCATCTTCACCAAGAAAATAGAACAAGATGTAGGTTCAATAATGATTTGGGATTGGAAAATTTGTTTCTAGCTTCATCATTGTTTAATGTGGAAGAGAGTTCCAAGATAGAGGATTCATGATCCACATGTCACTCCTTATGAGGCCCATTGGTACATTCTTCATCCTATGAGGCACAAGGCCAAGGTTTGAAATCACTTTAACAAGATACATGGCCTTTTGAAATCCAAGCTTGTTGCAGTTCACAAAATGACTCAAATTGTAGGTGCTCTAATTACTTTTTGGCATTTTCCAATGAAGAGATTCCCACTTGTGAAAGAATACAAGTTAGCAAATATACATTGTTTTCTACTTGACAAACTTGTTTGATTTTTAGTACCTTAGAAAGTGTACACTAGAGAATATTTGGATACCTATAGAGAAGGCATGTGTGACATGTGAGTAGGTCCACACAGTAGTAAGACAACCTTACCCAACAGAGTTCTAGATAGTAGCAAGTTGATCCTCCTCCAACAGAGTTCTAGATAGTAACAAGTCGATCCTGCTCCAGCAGAATTTTGTACAAAGATACAAGAGTTCTATATGACTTTTCTTCAACAATTCTGTACAACACAAAAATGGGGGTGCAGGAGCATTTATGGTGGGGAGAGAGGGTATAGGAGCATTTATGGCGGGGAGAGAGAAGCATGCATGGGGCCTGGGCCATCGGTTTAATTTCAATTTAGATGTCTTCTATATATTGTAGTTCATAGTTAAGCAAAGTGTTCATGCATGTGGTTCCAGTCATAAAAGAAATTTTGTTTATAACAATATTCAAGCCCAATACTCAAATAGCCATATATTTTCTCAATACATAAAGCAAGCAATAATAACAAGATGCTGCAAAATATTTCATTCTTGTCAGTACTAATTGCCCATACAACGTTGGCTATATGTAGATGATCAATGCGTTGTCTTTAGGGTGAATTTCTTGGTTGCGTTTGAGTTATTTGATGTTGGAACAGAGCCCAGTGGTGGTTGTAGGTAACTCCCTTTGATTTGTGGAAAAATTGTGAGGCAATTTCTACTAAAGCATGTGGTGATCCAACACACAAGCAAATAACTCTAAATGATGCAAATTCCATGTTATTAGTTGTGATTTACGCAAAGTTCAAGCATCTCTTTCAATCCAATGATTAAGCGATTAGGCAATGGGCTTGTGGATATCACCCTTCGGTTCTAGCAATTAGAAATTAATGTCGTGGTTGATTGATTGAATAACTAAAATGGAAATTACAACGAATTGAAATTCAAGTGAACTGCAAGTGAGGGAGACATACAAAACAATTCCCATACTCAAACAAACTCGTAATTGCATTCAATCATTATGCCAACAAATTAACAACATGAGAATTATTTGTTACGTGTAACTTATGCATTGATGTAGGGAGATAATAGAGAGTGCTAGCAGAAATTAAGCCCAACTAACACTCAAATCAATATTAATGAAGAGGTGGTTGATTGGCTATTAAATTTGGGGTACTGGAAATAATTAAGACCAGAAACAAAACAAGTATACAGAGCATCAAAGAACAAATTACACACCATGTACATTAGATGTTACCGTGGAAACCCAAATTGGAAAATTGACAAATAAATTAATAATGCATTCTATTTAAGCTTAGGAATTATTACAAATTGTAGTTATACATTCTCAATCAAAGAATTTGCATATTCTTACATCTTGGTCGTACTTTGTAGATTGTTTTGGCTCAGAGCCGATCTTTGTTTTTTGTGAATAGGCTTAAAATCCTCTTGTCGTTTGGTTTATCAACAAAATTCTTCATTTCAAGTCCTTAACCTATTTACTACTACACCCTTCTTCCCAAATTTCCATTTTTGTCATCACTTGTGTTCCTTCCTCCATCAAGCAAAGTGTACCTCCATCAAGAGGCTCCTTAGAATGCCAAATTATCTATCTTCTTGTGGCCCAACATAAGATGTTTGACCTTTGGTCTTCAAAGTGATTACTAATGGACCATTGACTTGAAACTTTGCCAAGACATATCCTTCTTACAAAATGTTTAGGAGGGGTTATTTTGGATCCAGTTTGGACCACTTCTTGCTGCCTGCAACCATCATCTTGTTGGAATTGATCCGAAAACTTGTTCCCATTGCTCCAAAACACAATAAAAATGCTTGTTGTAATTTAGGAAATCCTTACTCAAATGCTCATGAAAGATGTGTGAGGAATGAGGGATAGGAACGTTTTTTTCATATGGAATTAGGTGTTGTTAGGGTCACTTAGTAAGTCCCTTTTTTTCAATTGGTATTCGTGTCAAATTAGAGCTCTTTCTTCTATGAAATGAGGGGCTGTTAGGGTCACTTTCTAGTAGTTCCCATTTTTTTTCAATTGCCATTAGCATCAAATTCAGCATATGCACTAATAAGCTATGACACTCCTGGAGCTCTTTGAAGCGTCGGTCACACCTCCTGACTCATCATCTTAGTTCTAGGACTTCACAGTAGGTGCAGCAGTTGGGATGATGGTGTTCCATTGCAATGTGCCATACCTTTCCTATGTTCACCTCGGCATTTTGTTTGCTGGTGTATTACTTACCTCTTGATAGAGTTCATTTTTTTAAACTTTATATTCAATATCTAAATTGTAACATACATTGTGTAGGCTTAGAGGTTCAAAAAAAGTGTGTATAAAAAAATATCTATACCTGGAACATTAGGAATATGAGAACAAGTATTAGATATCTAAAATTGTTTTAAAAGTTTCTCCAACATGACAATGTAATAATATATATTAAAAATATATAAAAATAAATAATTGAAAAAATGAGAAAAAAAACAATAACACAACTCAAATGACTTATTCCTTATATTACAGTTGTAATTAAAATCTCTTGACAGATGAACTAGAATTTTATATGAATTTTAATTTTGTACAAGTCTAAGTTATGCAATCGTATATTGTTCGAGGAGGATAATAATTTGTATGTGAATCTTAACATGATATGTATGATGTTTATAACTTTATAAATTACAATCTCTTGACAGATGAACTAGAATTTTATATGAATTTTAATTTTGTATGAGTCTGAGTTATGCAGTCGTATATTGTTCGAGGAGGATAATAATTTGTATGTGAATCTTAACATGATATGTATGATGTTTATAACTTTATATTCTAGAAGTATGATATACTTGTTTGAAATTCTCTAGCTTCCTTTTAAAAAGTTTTTGATGAAGATTAACCCTTTATTATGTTGTATCTAGGCCTATGCTTTTGACTATTTCACTTATTCAATTGTTTAGTCATAATATCTTTTAGCTTCTAGGAGTTGCTTTGGTATGTCCACAATTTGTTAGTGTCATTGTAGTATTGATTTCCATGGCCATAGGCTTTTTTTTTGTTGACAATAATAAAATCATCTTATCTAGAATCAAGTGGAGTGGATAGTTTGACTTTTTGATATTTTATTGTAAGCCGAAGTGTGCTGGTTATTGATAGCATAATCGGGTGGACACATAACAATTACATATTTTATCAAGACATTTCAAAAAATTGATACCAATGGTCAGTTGTATTTTTTTTTTCATAATGTTTTTCAAATTTCAAGCTAACATGGTTTACATTTTTGTTAGAAATGGAAGTCCTTTCAAGATCTTGCTCCAATGCTTTGGCACTCTTTTGGTACCATTACAGCATTATTGCAGGTGAGTCTTTTAATATTTTCTTTTCAAAAGTAGTATCTTATATGATAGTCTACTTCATAGCTTTTGCATTATGAATAATTTTGGGTGCTTCTAACTTGCAAGTGAAAGAGCAAGGTGTGATTTTTGTATCTCTACTGCAGTGCCTTGCACAAGGTCAAATTTCTTATTTCTAAAATCAATGAAATCTTATTTATTGACAAGAATGTTTAAATTTGCTACTATTTAACTAGTATGAGGTTGTAAGAGTTAAATGCATTTATTGTGAGACAGTTTTAGATTTCCATTATTGCGAAAAGTGTATTCTCTATAAGTTCGT